>JAYRBW010134134.1:0-37903 GCA_036023295.1 Invenusta paracnida
AAATGGCGACCATTTAGACAATAACTCGGGGCCTGATTTCCCATCTAGTGAAGTATTAAAACAAATATCTATGGGTATAATACTTTCGCCACATTTTGTATACGATATCGTTTACATGTATAATTCTGAATCACGTGATTACTTAATCAACCAATCAGATTTTGGCGTTGGCTTGACCGATAAGATTTTACACTTTTAATTTCGGTCCAGCCAGAGTCATCAAGTTATCTTGACCGTGTGGACGCGTAATTTTGGCTCGCCGAGCCGGCTTGAGAAATGAAACTTCAGCATTAATGTTTTGATAATAATTTGTTGCGTTTAAAATCGATAAGTTCATCAAATCGGCTTGAATGCAAGTATAACGGGGCATTATCTCAACTAGACCATCATTGTGCAAAGTTAATATTATTGCAATATAAACAGAAATAGACACAGAAAGTTTAAATTAAATGTAAGAAATAAAAAGTAGAACATCGGACGAAAAGGCATGTAATTGAATCAGCATTAAGTTAAAGTTCATTTTAAGCTTACTGACTGAACAGGATGACTTTATTAAAATCAATAAGTATGAACTGCTGGAATAAAAATATGATAAAAGTGCATGAAACAAACATATTAGAAAATAACAAAGGAACTTAGACCAAGCACAAAAAGAGTACAATACAGAAAACAATAGAGACCCTAAATAGAATAAAAGTGGTGAATTGGTATCAATTTTGTTGTAAAGCAAATTGACTGCATTTTTCAAACCATCGTTTGCTATCATTATTATTATATTATTCTAAATCGGAAGTCAATAATTATTGCACTTCTGTGCAATATCCTTTGTAAAATTCAAATCTACTTTATCTGAAACTTCACAATTAATTTTTTTAAATATCAAAATATCGAACTGCAAACCTTTTAACTAAAATAGTTTTAAAGTCATGAACGAAATGTAATGTTTTCGTGATTTTTTGCGAATACAAATTCATATGCTTATAGTTACAGATAATACTTCTTTTCGTTAATCGTTTTCCTGTCTAAGACTGCTTCTCAATTTGTCCACCATAGTTATTGGATCGATCAATATCCGAGGGATTTCTTGGAGACTGAAGGACCAATCACGAGCGTCCATCGATTTATGTCATGTCTTCGTTTGACTGGACATGATGACCTTATTATGAAGATAGAAACCCACATTCGGTAAAAAAACTTTATTTTTGTTGATTTGTTGAAGAATAATACAAGAATTAAGAAAAACAAGGAAAAAGTATAACTTAAATTATGTAAAATAAAAATCATGTTTACTCGTATAAATTTAGTTCAATAAACTATAATCAATAAATATTCACTGCCTAATTTGAATGAAATCCTAAATAACAAATCACATTGGCGTTTTGTACGAAAAATGGTGAACTATACATATAAAAGTGTTTAATTTACGGGACGAAAATAGTACTATTTATAATTAATGTGGTATTTGTTATATTGGAGTCTACATATTACGTATAAGCAAATTGTATATGTTCAAAGAATGGTGGAAATCTTTAATCATTTTAATGTATACAATAATACAAATACAAATATATTGAACTATTTTCATGCTACTATTTTCTTAATTTATTTATTGTCAAATCGTTTTTTAAACAGAACTGCATCTAATCTGTAACTATTTAAATACTTTACTTTATACCTACGCTAGGGGCAAATTACATCGTTTCGATAGAAATAGAAATAGTTTTATACAAATAATAAAGTATAGGCGAAAAGCAGTCGGTTGTATTTATTCTATATAATGGAATGTAGCAATTTAATCAAAGTAGCTCACCTGTTTAGAAAATAATTAGATGGATTTGAATACCCTAAATTCCTATTTGTAGTACGGCACCGTTTTCGGACTTGAAAAAATACTAATATCGAATTTGAATTTAAATGAATTGTTTTTAAATTTGAATGATCTTTTTTTTATTAGCCTGTCTATCGCCTTTGTAGACGCATCCCTTCAGATCATCTAAGCGACCCCTTGAGGTGCCCCTAAATATCACTAGACCCCGCCTCTGAATACAGAGGGTGGCATCACCGCTGCCAGTCTAATCATATACATTTGAATAAGAAAAATATTTATAAAACAAATCCTGTTGATTGCCTGACCATGAGTAATTAACTTTATGGGTACATTTGAGGATTATTTATTAATGTATACTTGCGTGGATAATTAAAATTATATTTTTATGAGTTTAAATCTAAAATTAGATTCTGTTAATAATATTTCAGACAATTCATTTTTAATGAAATAAATCCTGTTGAAACCCGAAAGCCTACATGAAATAGATGTTTAATTTCTGTATAAAGTATTAATTTTCGTAAAAATAAAAGAATAATTAGTATATAAATGAATGTATTCAATTGTCTTTATTTCATAAAATTTAATTAAAATAAATCGTTTGAAAAAAATGGGAATATTTCATTATATTAGCTAATTTATGTTTTGTAGTTCGTAATTTGGAAAAAATTTATACAAATTAAAAACCAGACAATTCGCTCAATGAAATAACAATTTAATAAAAAAAAAAAATATGTTTAAAATATTTCTAACTTGCGAGTTTAAGAAATTGTAAACAATTTTTATCGGGACGGAATCAACATTTTGTTGTTGCCATATAAATCTAAATGAAGTTATTGTGATACAGGTTTTGAAAATGCATGAAAGTTTTCTGACGTCCAGATTTCTTTAAATTGGTGACTTCATATTTCTTACTAAAAACTTTTCATATGTATATCTATTTTTAAACTTGTTTTCAAATTATCTAAAACAATAGATAGACGCTGCATTCAGAAACGTTTTATCTCCTCCTATGGTTCAATTTATAAAAACGGAAAAGTAATATATATCTAAAAGTACATGTACATTAAAAACAAACTTTTATCGTTTAATCGTAATAGATTCCGGCATCAGTAGTTTAGGTAAGTTCACATTAGGCGGGAACATTTTGACACCCTCCAGAAATTTTGCTGCAAATTTGCAAATACAATTAGCGCTATATTCACTACTGTACACTTATGAGATGGTCACGGGACCTTGGTACACCTTATGAGATGGTCATGTGTCCTTGGTACACTTATGAGATGGTCACGTGACCTTGGTATACCTTATGAGATGGTCACGTGACCTTGGTACACCTTATGAGATGGTCACGTGACCTTGGTACACCTTATGAGATGGTCACGTAACCTTGGTACACCTTATGAGAGGGTCACGTGACCTTGTTACACCTTATGAGAGGGTCACGTGACCTTGGTGAAATCAATAAAATTTCTTCAAATTTTCAAAATAATCAATATAATTATTTATTGATACTGACTAAAACCAAAGTAATGTTTAGATAATATACTACAATATTTGTGATATACTGCTATTTTCTTTACCAAAAACATTTTTATTCTAAAAAAAAATTCGATTTTATTTCTAAAAATAAATATTTTTTACTATTTTTGCTATGGAATGTGTCAAAAACCCATCTTTGTTTACCTTTATGCCAAGTTACATTAATCTACTTCACCAGAAAGTTTGAAAATTATGGGGGTGACAATGGCCTCCCATCCCGGGATATGGATGCGTAAAATAGCTCGGTATGCAGGAAGTTAACAGATGACTATAAATATAAAGCAAGCTCAAAATAGAGTTTCTATGAGATTCGGAAATATTTGATAAAAATATTTATGTCGCAGTTATTCAAATACCTTAGTTACGCACAAAATTTTGTCTATGATTTTTTGCCATTTTTATCAACAAAAACAATAGCATGATTTGAAAAGGAAAAGACATTTGATAGAAGGAACAAATTTTCAGTCTTAAATGTCGATATCACAAAGGAAGAATTGACATTAACTACGCAAATCCCTAGATGGCTTCTAGCAGTGACACAATGAATGTCTAATTAGTGATGTTTGGAGGATTTTAGTGTTATACGCTAAAATGAACCCGGGTTAATAACTCGAAAATTAATGACAAATTGAGAAAGCGTCTCAAACCGGTGCCTTATACTTAGTGCTTGCGTGTATTAAATTAAATTAAATTGAAATCAGTCGCTTAGTAACAGGGCAATTTTACATCCCGGTTGATATCACACTCCAAACATAAATGGTGCGCCAATAATTTTATTTGAGTTGCACATTGCAAATGAAGCTTACTAAAATGGGCTACTACTTACGTTCTAAATTATATAACCTATTTCTATAATTGACCAAACCTTTTCGGCTAGTAGCATATTATTAATTAAAGTTAATTTTAGTAGCATAACATTATTTATTCAAATGCCGCAGAATACCACAGATGAGGAAAGTTCTGACTATAAGATGGGAAAACGCTAAATATCAAAATTAGAAACACAACTACTAGAGAACAAAAAAGCAGTACATGTGTCCTAATTATGTTCGAAATCAAATGATGCAATCATTTTTGATCGACTAAATCAGTAATAAGCTCAAGATCTCCCGCGTATTCCACTAATTTTTATGTGAGATGCCAATTTGTGCCCATCTTTTCGCTACTTTAATCTCTGGTAAGCACTTTAAAACTCCCTTTACACCCTGGAAATATGTATATAATGCACAGGGCAAGATACTCACAAACAGTTTCTTGTTCCTCTGTTTAGATTATACTTTTCGAGCGAGAGTAGGTACCTAGTAAGTGCAGATGTACAAAATAACTTTCTTTGATATTATTTCGGTTACATACACTAACTACATGGTACAAAATACTTCTACACTAAACTTTGGACAGAAAGAGGAATTAACTATTTGAGGAAAAAACACAGTACGATAACCATTATATTTCCATGTACTCTATACCAAAACATTCATCTGACTAAGATGTACATATAGACATAGCAGTGTTATATAGTTTTGCATTATATACCCTGTATACTGTGTGTGTGAATGTATGTCGGTCTATAATACAAACATATATACTAATTATTGTGGTATTATTCCTATATTTAAGTTATCCTTATAACAAACTTTCTCTCCCCATATCTATAATACACGCTCAATCGCAGCAGGTACACTCACTGTTATTCTCAACACATATACCCCGATATGGCTTTGATTGCGTGTTTCATTTCAATAATAACTGTTTTTTTTTTTTAATTTTCCGTTTTCTATTTATCTAATATGTATCTCTCTCAGCATGCCATGGTTATTATGAGAAAGAATATTTAACCATACCACAACTCCAGATATAATATACATATGTATATATAGTAAAAACAGATCACCGTAAACACACAACTGAACTTCAGCTCTGTATTTATTGTATATTGTAGACATTATATATGTATATGCATTTAAATTTACGGAAATAGACATGTATCTAATCCTAAGAAAGTACACATCATGAACTTTGTGATCTCATGTGGCCTGCAAATTAATTTCATATAAATATCTTAGAGTCGTTCTCTTTGATTTTGTTCAAAAGAAAAATATGTAATTTACGTGATTGTCCAATATATACCAAAAACTAAGTCTGAAATAAAATTGTCCTTTTCGTGATAAGTCCGTTCGTCTTTGATGTCAATAATTAACTTTTCAATAAACACTAGCATGAATAGAACTTTCAAATTAATCTTTTAATTTGTTTTTAAGTCCATTATAGCCTCGTGTATCTCAAAGAACAAACTCATTCGAGATATTAGACATATATTCTTCAAAACTTTTGCCTATATTCTATTTAATTCTATGAGCACAGCCGATAATCTGGGTAAAAACACAGATAATGAAAAAGAATGATCAGAGTTGCTTTCCAGTAAGCGTTATACATTAAAATTGAAAACGAAATTAGAACTATGTAATACAAGAAAGAGGGCGCCTGCCATATTATACTACATTGGTTCAAATTGTGTTTCTGATTTTTTAAAAGATACTCATCTGATCGTTGTGGGATGTCAAATGTTGGAATCTCATACGGAACATTTTTTAATAACAAATTCTATAACAAGTAAATGTTTAGATCATTGTATCTGCAAATTGTATTATATATCTGAACTTTTTTTATGTAAAAGACTATTTTTTATTAATGCATTATTATATATTTTTATACAATATAAAAAAAATATCTATTTAATCGGTTTTTTTATCAGAGTTGTCTGGCGAGTCGTATCCCATAAATATGTAAATTATCAACTTGTTTCAATAGTTATCATATTCATCTGAAACTATTTGCTACATGCTACGCAAACATATTAGAATGTTTCTCAAAATATGTCTGTTGAAGCTGCATATCTTTAGAGTTAAATCAAGTTCAATTTTTCCAAAACAAAACAAAACAAAAGCTGGAGACAATAATTTATTTTTTCTGACTCAAAAGTCGTATATTTGGGTACTGACGGTTTGTCGTGTATATACGCTCCAATTACTGTTCCCTTCACATCCCATTGTATCCAACGATTTGGCAGACACAACATAGGAATTGTATCGGAAATAAAATGGTCATATTCAAAACTCACTCAGATGATACTTATCTAGCATTAAAGGTAGACTTCCTATCAAAAAGTTTAACAATATTGTTATTCTAGTAGACGAATATAAATTAATATTAAACGACTCTATTTATTATGCATACTTGAAGATGTATAATAATAATAATAATAATAATAATAATAATAATAATAATAATAATAATAATAATAATATTAATAATAATATTAATAATAATAAATGTTATTAAAATATAAATGTCTTAAATGGGAAAAATTGCGTACATATGCAAATTGTACAACAAATTGTACAACAAAATACACATAAACAAGACAGCTATAACGAGATAACAAAATACAAATAGAGAGTATGTAATGCGTCACATACATAGTTACACATAAAATGAAAAAGTGTTTTTAAACCGATTTGTTTTTAGAGTGGTGTGGCGTACGTAGTTTACTGGTAGGTACAGGTAGAGAAAGGAGGTAGCTAGCTAAGAGTGTAATCTGTGGTGCTTGTCGTGGTCAATTTTGTTGCACAAACGCTGCTTGAAGTCGACAAAGAGTCTGCAGAGGGAATTTTCCGCATTTGCAGGAAGGGTCGGAAATTGAGAAGCGGTAGATCAGGTGGTGAGCTCTGTTTTGGATGCGGCTCAATGTATACATGTAAATTGTAAATTGTAAATGAAACGGAGAAACTGACAATAGAGGGTAGATATTCCGTATTCCAAGATTGATCTCACAAGCCACAAGTAAACTCTCCCTCGTTTGAAGTTATTCAGAACCGAAATAATTCAGGGCGAAATAACCCAACTGTGTATACTATAGTTTGGACGCTGTTCTTATCATAAACTCAATATATGGATATCGAATTTGGTGTCTTCACTAAAGGGTAACTCTTAATATCAGGAATATTATAGCAAATAAGTATCTTTTGAAGAAGATAGTTTTGGTTTTACTGGTGTTGATATCTCTAAGTTGTTAGCGACGGACCAGAGAAGGATATTTTTGGGAGATGAATAGGGTTGCACAGAGATTTGTGTCGTCGATGTATTTGACGATACAGGAGTCATTGGGAATTGTAGGATGACTGCTTGCGACTAAGTAACAAAGGGCAGGACCTAAAACTGATCCCCGAGGAAGGCCTAAGGTAACGTGAAATATTAGTTATTCCTCCGTTTTCGAGACATTTTTAATATAAATATTAAAAATCACTGTCGTAAATACCGATCCTACTAATTATATTCATTGTTTACAGTGTTCAGATTTTATCATATATATGTATATATAAATTTATCACGAAAGAAATAACATTTATTTAATTAAACAAAAGTATACTTTAAATGCATTAGACCAAATTTATGGCCTCAACGTTAGCTCCATAAGACTGACAAGACCTAGGACAATATCGCAAATATACATGAAGGTCAAGAGTATAATCCTGACATAATCCTAATGACATTCAGTATCAAATCCTCATTTTCAATTAATATAGAAACTGAAGACTTCAAGTATAACGACATAAAAATTACATTCACT
The DNA here is from genome assembly GCA_036023295.1 of Invenusta paracnida. Classification (NCBI taxonomy): domain Eukaryota; kingdom Metazoa; phylum Platyhelminthes; order Proseriata; family Coelogynoporidae; genus Invenusta; species Invenusta paracnida. The sequence continues at coordinate 7,995 of JAYRBW010134134.1, forward strand.
TAATTTGTATTTCATTAAATGTGACAACAATTTAATAATAGAAATGCCTTTCTGAGGTATACGCTATCTGGCTCATGCCAAGATCAATTATTCTGTCTCTTATTTTAGCATCCATATCGCGGATGGGAGCAGGGGCGTGCCCCACTTATAATTTTAAACTTCCTGATTGAAACTTGGCATATATATGTAAGTAAACGAGGATGTTTTGTAACATATTCAATTAAATATATACTATATGTGTACATTACTTTTAGGAAAATAAATTTCTCGAATAATATAGACAACAGCATTTTTTCTTCATATTTATTACAAAACTAATTTTTTCATTTATTGTAATTCATGATTTATTTAAAAAAAGAAATTTCTCGAAAAATATGGACAACAGCATTTTTTCTTCATATGTAATGCAACAAAACTAATGTTCTCATTTATTTTAATTCATGATTTATTATAATGAGATAATCAGTTACCTTACTAATGATTGTTACTCTGGCTACATGAGGAGCGCTCTTCTACTATTTTGCCAAGGTCACGTTACCGCCGAATAGGGGTGTACATACAGTATATATTTCGGATACAATGCTTGCAATCAGATAATAAATAATGGACTGACACATAAGAACTGCAATTTTGATATAATATTCATAGCTCGATAATAATCGATATAATTGGAGTTACCATTTAAATAAAAATAAAAAGTGGAACAAGCATTTATATATAGAAATAAAAAAAGCTAGATACATATAATTCTTTCTTAAATTCATTGTCACCATCTTTGAATGCGGTAGCCTGTTGCCCAAATCTACTTTTTTGTAACAAACCTTCAAGTTGGGGGTAATTGGCGACGAATTTGCTTTGCTCAAATATTTAATTAGCAATAGAAACTTATGTGAAATCCAGTATTAATTTCACAGAAATTGTTGCCTCAGATTACCTAAAACTACAATCTACAAATTGGGAATACTGATTTGGAAATATCTATCTAAAATAAGGTGGGGGGGGTGTAATTAGATTTCCCCAACAAACTTATTGGACTCGCACCTCGATGATATTTCCACTTTTAAAGTTGCACTTAATGCTTGTTACAGAACGTAGCTACATGCAGTTGGCCATGCGACTGCGTGCAGTTCAAGGAAAATACAAGATTATATAAGAAAAGCGAAATCAAAAGCTTTCAAAGCCAGCACAAGTTACTTCTCTGAAAATATTACTGTGATGACAAAGCAGTCTTCCTATTCGCATTTAAACCGTTTGAGTCTCGAGTAATCAATAATTTTTACATCAGCTGTGATGTAGTCAACCTATTTTAATATCTCTGATATTTTTGGATTATTCGTCAAATAAATGAATACATTTTATAAAGAAAGAAAAATACTCATTTTCAATCGGACATTCTTATGCCTAGAATATGTGTATAATTGTATAATCGTATAAATAATGCATTTGATAATGTCAGATAATTTTCTGGCCATACTCATAATGTATTATAAAAGGGAAAACGTTTGTTTTGTAAAAACACTTTATTGGGTATGTTTTTGTTTTAAACAGCGCAATACTACAGATATTTCTGGTGATTAAAATACTATAACACCATTTGCTTAAAAGGAACTTGTATGAGATACAAGTACAAATTAGCATGTATATGTTAGCATTGAATATATTATGTTTATTTATCCAATAATTTATACCCAATAAAGTGGTTTTATATACACAACTAACCATTTTCTCTTTTACAATGCATTTCCTACCATGCATAGATATATATGAAAACTTTATAAATGTAAAAAAAGCAAAAATAATAATGATAAATTGAATAAAAACCTAGAAATTACAGTTTTTTAATGGCATTAATAGCATATTACAATAATTGGTGCGGTGAGAATAAATTTTACGAAGGTGGTTATCCATATTTTTGAACAATTAAATTATCAGTTTATTAATTAACAATATCCAGAATTATGTATTCAAATCCTGAGTACGTTATTCTGTATATTTAATTATTTCTTTTAATTTCTAAACATTTGTAAATTTTAACATTTGCTCCATATAATTATTATACATTGGAAGCATTAAAGTCACGTGAAGTTAATAATTATGAATAAAATTCATATGACGTCCAAATTACATTTTAATTAAATGAAGAAATTATATCTTGATTAGGTTGTGTAACATTAAATACATCCAACGTGGTTATTTTATTCCTTTCTTTTGATAATAACAATATTATAATTATATAATATGCATTGAAAGCGAAACTCCTTTTGATAACGGCAAAATATTTTATGAAATGGAAAATGAATATGAAATCATTTTAGGGCGAGGTATATACATAGATTGTATACCAGTCATCAGATTATTATTGTTAATGTTTACTGTTATTGAATTATATCTCTTTTCATAACATTTAATAATATACTAAAACTAATTAGAATTATCAAAACAATTTTCATGGGATTAAATATGTTATGAAACAATTTCCTGAGAATTATTACATGACAATTGAAGTTTAGTAATAAGTAGTGATTATAATCTGGAGAAATAATTAACAAAAAGGCATTAATCAAATTGTATAAAAGATTTATACATATTTCAAAAACATAAATATTATTTAATATAATAAAATACTAAATAAAAATTTGTCAATAACAAGATTTTTTTTTTAATTTTTGTTCTTCTTTTTAATAGACTGATTTTTGTGGATACATTAAAGAACATTTTTTTTGCTTTGTAACACTTATTATATATGTATATCATTTCTGCATGCTATTAATTAATACGTTTTTTTGCATTTATTTTTTTGTTCTGATAATTTCATTATTCTCTTCTGCAACTCATGATGCGTAAAAACAATATATTTAGATAAATAAATTATGTAGAACAATTATTTTAGTGAATTATAACTTTTTGTTAGTAAATGTTGTATTTAAGTTGAAATGTTAAAAACATACTTATTAATAATTACTTTACGTTTTATTTGCAATTTATAACTACAATAATAAGATATTGGGGACAACTGTTTGTTCTATTTTTAATTTAATTATCTATATTATTAATAAAATAGTAAATTATAGTTCTAGAAATATGTGAAGGGTTGTCAGTCAGTGAATTCATTAAAGTAAAATTGTATGGCAGCACACCGTCACTTCATCAGTGGAGTGAAATTATTTGTAAATAAGACCGCCAATATAAACAAACAGTTGTTATACATATTAGCGACTAAGTAAAGCTTACTAAAATAGGGTAATAGTAGCGTGACTAAGTAGAAAATGAGGTTACGTATTAGAAGAAATAAGATATTAAAGACCTTAGATAAAAATAAAGCAGAATAAAAATAACAATAGAATCATGAATAAATTATTACTATCTAAACTTGCACAAACTTTAGATTAAAATAGATACAATAGGGAAGCAACTAGTAGAAGTGTACACGGGGATAAAACAAATTGAAAACGATAAATACTTCTGTACATTGCAGGTGTTAAACAATCAGTATTCCTGTTCATAGAGAAGTCTTATCGATCAATTGGTTTTAATTGTCATGCAAGCCTTTATATTGGTTCAGCGAGAAAAATCCGATTCACTTTTGAGGGCTTTGGCAGATTTAAAATCGATCCAATAGACAGTGAATGGAGTGTATGGTCACAAATGATTTTTCCGGTTGATACACCGATTTTGAATCTGCCAAAGTCCTCAAATGTGAATCAAACTTTTTTTGCAGAACCAATTTAGTGTCTTGCTCGACAATTAGAATCAATTCAATAAATTTCTTAAATTGCTTCCTATTGTATTGCCATGTCTCATGTATTGGTTAGTTTCTGTCTGTGTTCTTAAACATCTAATTTCGGTTATTACGTGACTTATTTTTTTCTCTACTCGCTCACGCTTTTAATACCCCCTCTTAATACGTTTTACATAATCGTTATTGTGTTATAACTGTTTGCATATTAATTATAGTTTTATTTGCCGAAGAACTAGAATTTTTTTATATAAATAATATATTTTACAAATTAAAATTAAAATGACTATTTCAGGAAAATTAAAAAACATTTTAGAATGTGGAATTGAGAAATTGATGGTAAAAGTTCGTTGTAATGCAGAGTTGAACCTATTTTTCACTCAGTAACATTTAAGACATGAAATAATACTACCAATGGTTATTAAAATACAATTATGAAAAAATATCATATAATTTTCTTTTTCATTATGTTTCATATAAAAAATACGATTAATAGTCAAATTTTCTATTAATTGGACATATCTTCGTTACTTCTGTTTCATATCAAATTATAGTCCTACTGACCTGGTTATTGGCCTTAATATTGACCTAGTTATTGACCCTTATTATTGACCTAGTTATTGTACTAAATTCTTTATTTCACTGATCAGAATATCGCACACCTGGTGTCGTGGTCCCTCCCTACACGAGAGCCCCCCGGCTGACTGCAACCTTACCCAAGATGGCAGCAGTAACACAGAAGCTACGGAAACCATGGTAACACTTGCCTTCAACCAGATTGATCCTGTTGAACTGGCCAATCAACTGACAGTGCTCGAATTCAAGGCGTATCGACGCATCATGGTGAGGATATTTGCCTTATACTCGAAGACACTGTCTTTCCAATATATCAGCTTTCAACAAGTCAACAAATATAGAAATATTACTGCTACATTTATAGATTTACAAATAGGATTAACTAGAGGAGAGATAATGCCAAAATAACATAATGTGAAGAGTAGTCCATTATTTTAATTCTCTTTATTTCGAATAACGACAACAGTTTCTATGTTGTCCTATTTGAACCGACAAACTGATAATTAATAAGATCCGCCACTAAAAAAAAATACCTAAGTGAATCTTTCTTTGATATAATACACTAGCTGCTCGTCAAATTGTTGCCTTGATTTAAATTTTAAAGCAAAATGCGTAAGTTTCTAAATTGCGTGCTGCATAAATTTTGTGAATTTTTAAAGGGATGAATAACGAATAAAATACGTCACTTTTAACAAATTAATATAGTGAGAATTCTTGCCATTCTTACTCCATTGTTTGAAACAAATTAATATCATTAGCTATTGATAGATATTAAAATATGATCTTTCTTATAAAAGTTTACTTAAATAGTTATTACATAAATGAAGCAATTAAATACTTTCAATTTTATGTCTCAATAAGTAGAATTCGACAAATTATTTGATTTACAACAATTCTGTTTTTGTAATTGCAGTTTTGGCGTATATATTGTAAACAATTAAGTGTCGTTTTGTACATTTAATAATAATTGTATATTTATAAACAAAAAGCGTGAAGTATCATAATGTATATTTTACTTACAACTGAGTATAAAAAGCACGACAAATGAGCAAAAAGAACATGAAGGGAAATTGAGTTGCTACCGATTTCAATTTCTTTATACATCTATGTACATGTACTAAGTGTCACATGGTTGAAATATTTGTAGTATATATATGTAGTTCTAACGTATATCCATTGAATTATTGATTAAACAAAATATTATTAATAATTTAACCAAATACGACAGGGCTTTAATTAATTTCCGAACTCAGTATGAAACAATATCTTCACTCATTGATTAAATGCAGTTTTATGGAGCAAAGAAAGATGTAAGACTTTTGTAAAACGATAGCTAGGAAGAGTGTGCTGGGAAATAATAGGGGGTTATATATCTATTGTTAAACTGTATTCATATTCACATAAGTGTATAAATGTCAATTTCTCAAAGGAATCATGAATTTAACATGTTATTTTGTGCTTCTTACGACAGCATTTGACATCAGAACATCTATTTTGTTTTATTACTAACGCCGGAAGAGCCGTACACAGTCCTTACAGTTTTAAACAAACTTTAAACTTATAATAAGCCATTGTAGACATGATTTTCTGGTGTCAACTTCATGTTGACATTTTTAACGAAAGAAAATTCAAACTATTGCATAATTTATTACAATTGACATACATTGTATAACAATTACAAGTTTTTCCAGTTCATTGCGTTTTGTATAATCATAAAAAGAGACAAAATCATAAATATTAGCTACATGTTTCTGTATATTGGTTACACATCCTCAGTCATCGTAAATGAATATTAAATCATGCAGATATTATATGTACAGAGAGGTAATAAATGTGATTACAGCTATTATTCTAGGTAGATATAGGGTGGTATACAGGAATTGTGTGATTACAATTAAAATATTTGTAAACAAATGAATTGCCAGAATTGTCTAAAGTTTGATTAAGCGATGGATTACATTGATTAATATGTATAGAGTCTCTTTTAGACAACTCTATATAGCTATGATCCCATCAATATATTAAAATCAGACTAAATACAAATGCAGGAACATGTGAGAAGATATGGCTGAGTTAGAGTCATATTTGTTAGGTTCAGAAATCATAGTGAATGCCTTTAGTTTTATCTATATAGCAAGATGCCTTGTTCACAGAACAGGACGTAACATTTAAAATAACATTAGACTTTAGTACACAAGAAATGCGATCTTTAAGATAGAAATAATTGCCGACTTTAAAAGATGAAAAAATAATCCTAATGTAAAGATTTAAACGAGTGCAAAGGTTTTTTGTTTTCTTTTTTAAATTGTAGAAATACAGAATATTGACTGAGCTATAGAGTTGTCTATTAAAGAGACTACATATCCATATATTAATCCATGTAATCCATTAATTGTCATTCTGTCAATGTAATTTTCATTTGAGAAATTCACTATTCAAAAGAGATATTCAATTTTCACGAAAAAATTCACAATTCATGATAGAAATTCACTATTCATTGGAGAAATTCCTTTTTAAACGTGATATTCACTCATTTTAATGTGAATATTGTTTTGGCCCCTCCATTATTTCTCACAGATTAACATGCTCCTGTTCCTGTGTTTGTACTTATTCTGATTTTAATGGGTGGTTTCATTTTTTATGTTAGTAAAGAAATCCGTAAACGAAATAGTTAGCAAAACAAATTTCAAAGCAGTTAACTTCAAAAATGAAACCACTTTTTAAAATCCGTTAACAGACCCGTAAAGATAACAAATTTGGTCAATTATAGGAAAAACGTTAACAATTTAGTTAACGAAATAGTTTATACGCCAGTTAACGACAGCTCTGAACTTTATTAGCTATTCCAAACAATGCAAAAAAAGATTACGAACTTCTCGTTAACGGATTTATGATTTAATTTTTGATGTTAACTGTTGATGATGATGGGCGCTGCACTTGCTTTGGCTTTTGAAAATGAAAATGATATTATATCAACTGCTAAAAGAAGCCAACCAATTAAAAACGATAATTGATTTCAAATATATATTCAGATTACAATTATATGCCGAGTCTATAATGTTTAAAAAACGCTTGGTTTTGGCATTCCCAATAATACCTACTGCTTAGGATGTAAGCAACTGCCGTAGGATTAGATACTAGAAACCTAATTTAAATAGCATAAATATGCTTCACATAACTTCAAATCCGTTCACTGACTAGTAAACTTTTTCGCTAACGTGAGGGCATTTCTAAAGCTCAAGTTAACGGTTTTCATTACCAAATAGGTTACTTTTTTGTTAACATACGGATTTTAACATAAGAAATGAAACCACCCAATATATTAGGTGATACCCATTCAACTACAGGGATCTATTATTAGTGCTATTAACCAATCTAATCCATCTCTCAACTAAGCTTTAGTAAATTTTGGCAATTCATTCAATTTTTTAAATTTCTTAAAAATATTTTAATTGAACAAATATTCTCTTAATTCCGTTATATCTATGACTAATAGTAATAATAACTGTAATCCCTATTTATTACTTCTCTCTATGTATATGCCTGTATAATTTAAGATTAATTTACGATGCTTGAGGATGTATATTGTAACAGCAATTAGGTTTTAAAAAATTTACCAAAGTAGATTGGTTGTAGTTTGTTTTCATATTGAGTTTGCAAATTTATTGAAGCTTTCGCGATTTTATGCACACATATATTTTTTATAATTATATCACATATTTACAGCGTCTATTTATCATCCACCAAACATTTAAAAATATTTTTATAACAATTTTTTTCAAAATATAGAATTCATCTACATAATTTTCAGAAAATATATTTTTTTAAATTGTTAAACTTTTTTAGAAATTAAAGTCATAAAAATTGCATGCCAATGCATATATGAACCATTCAAATTAAAGTTTGCTTTCAAAAAATCTACTTAAGTCAGCAAAGCTGTTGATAGAAATAGGCTTCAGAAATTCAATTTTTATAAAAATGAATGTTTATATTGAAAACAACTTGATAGTGGATAAGTTTTTATTCTGTTCTATTTGAACAAAGAAATACATCTTACAAAAATCTGTTTCGTTCTTAAAATATGGTATCTACCTTTTGTGAATTCAATACATAAGTATATCAAGAAAACCAACCTGTTTAAAGTCAATTATCAAACTCATTACTCTTATTATTTAAGACAGCTAACTAATATTCTCGATTGCATTATATTGAGTTCTTAAAGCATAACAAGATATCTGTACTTTAGATTACGAAAGAGTTTGTTAATCACTTATCATTACATTGAGTATATTTCGGATGAAAATTTGCTTCCTTTATTTAAATAAAAGAATGTTTTACTGTACTCATTTCAAGGATTGATATAACATTCTATTTATTCGTAAATTGATAGAATGTTATATCAATCCTTGAAATGAGTACAGTGCAATTTACGAATAAATAGAATTCAGTTATATCAATCTTTGAAATGAGTACAGTAAAACATTGATATAACATTCTATTTATTCGTAAATTGCACTAATTATTAATGGATCTATGAATACTAATTGACGGAAGATTTGTCGAAGTGAACATGATGATATATTATATTACAATGTATAAGCTAAGCTTGTATTGAATTGTTTACTTGGCAATTACCTACTTTCCAAAACAATATAAAGTATATATATATAAATCACTAATGTGTCAATTATAAACACAGTCTAACATAATGCCCACTATACATTAATGACTATAGATGGATATATCTCTAAAACAATTCTGAAACACTGTTTTACGCAGAAGATTAATGATTTTCTGAATATGATTATTTTCCCGAAATTGGAAAAGCTTTACTTTTATTAACAAGGAATTTTATTTTTACGAGAGAGTGAAGCGATCGAGTAAAAATAGATTTCCGAGTAAAGAAAAGGGATTTTCCAATAAATTAACGTAATTTTTTCTTAAGCCCCACCATAATTTGCGCTAATTCAGTCATTTCACGGAACAAATTGTCAACCAGACCCAAATATCTCTCTGAATATTTCTGTAATCTGTATAGAATTTTAAATAAATTTTATGAATTTTTTATAGATTACTTTTCCAATACTTTTTGAAAATTAGTGCATAGCTATTTAACACCAGTTTTATTATAGCTTGACTGGAAATTTTATAAGAAAAAGTAAAACTTTTCTATACAAGTTTTGCAAGAAAAACTAAACTTCTCCATACAACTTATGAAAAAATAATTATTTATAAATTAATGATTCTTCGAGTATTAAAAAAAACAGTTAAGATTAATACCTAGCTGCTTCTTAGTCTGATTAATATATTAGTGATTTCATTAAGTATTGAATAATTATTTATAAATCTATTACAGTGATTTATTGCTTTATTGATTTGAAACATATATCATTGCAAATAAAAAAAATAGATCGTTCAATTTGACATATGAGCTATTATTTCGATGTGACAATATTATACAAACATGGAAATGGCCTTATATAAGATTTCATTAATTGTATTGATTTCACATACATACATACAAGAACAGAATTAAAAAAAAACCAATGACAATAATTAGCAAAAAACTAAAACGATATGTTGACTACTTATTAGAAAACCATATTGCTTTAATATATGTTGATCATTATTTTTTGTAATTGAAAATCATAGTTTCTATTGGCTGGTTTAATGATTTACGCGCAAAAAATTTCTTACGAAAGAAACTTATTGAAAGAACTTATAAATAAATTAATGTATAGAACATTTAGAGGAATTGTTCATGATCAGATGACTTTAAGTCTGTACTTAGAGATGGATTGGAATTTTGGATAACAATTGTCTGTTTATCAACAGTATTATATATATAAGTGTGTCCAAAGTATGCTCTAGTATATTCAAGGGGTAGAAAAGAGATGAAAAGAAATAACTTAGAAGTTGAAAATTAAAAATTAAAAAAAGATGACTTATTGAAATCCTCAAAGTAAAGTGACATCGCGTCTGATTACATTCTCTAAGAAAACAGGAAAAATAGGTAAAGTTATTTCTTTAAATCTATGTACCTATATTCTCTATGAAACAGACTAGATCACATCTTTCGATAGAGACGTGACACTTGTAAAATATACTGAAAATACACACACTGATAGTTCCGTTTGTACTTGGGTACAATACTGAAAGAGGAATAATGACATTGTGAAATAACTTGCAATATATTTGAAGTATGTAGATCCTAAGCGAGGGTAATATGGGGGAAGTTATTTAAGTGCATAAAAGAGATAAATACTGAAGTCGATTTCCTCCAGAAAGAGATCTATCGGTATCAATTGGTAAAATGAAGTACTCCTTAAGTAAAATTCTTTTCTAAAGAGTAAAATGGAAAGTGAATAATCCAAGTTTGTCCAAGTATAATGGAAGCCATTCAAATTGACGTGGGTTTCCGTTTGTAATAATGGTCCTATTACAGTCAATGAACCTTGTGAACTTATTGATTGCAGGAACAGTAGATAAGTGGTTAGCGTGCTAGACTATTAAGTCGGCGACACGGGTTCAAATCTCGGCTTCGCCTATGATTTTGTCATAACGTATAATTTGAACACCAATCTCTTTGTAGAAGAAGCTGTACTGCATTATAAATTATAATGTCGGACTATGTAGTTCAGTAATATGGTCTGATAGATGCTCCCAGCTAAAAAGTAATTTATAGACATAAAATTCTAAAATTTTAATAAAAAGTATTTTTTAAACACAAATTACCGTTTATAATTCTCCAATTTATAGTAATTTTACTTTTGTAATTTAATAATATTTTCATAATTTCCGATTTCTTAAAAGGTTATGATTATTATTCTCTTTTTCAATGACAAATGTAAATTCTCAATTTAGTGTTCACTAGAATTTTTCTTTGTATTAAGTAAAATATTCCTAATTTTATTTATATATCAATTGTTAAAACTGCGGATTTATAATTTTTTTAAAACATATAATGACTTAATTATTAAAAGAATGAATTAGATTTTAAAATTCCGCGATCCTAATTTAACTGAATAGGTTGAAGAGTTTTTTTTAGAGCGAGCATCATGTGCTGAAAATTAGATTTATTATTCTCCCTTAGAATATTTAATTTAAACGAGACAGGTTCTTTGATCTTAACGCTTAGCACAACATTTAGTTCAAGGTAAGATGGGGTCAGTGTACGATTTGCAATTAGCACACACTCACAAAGAAGAAGGCTTTTACCAATCGAACAAACGTCTTTTTCATTCCTTTCAGTTTCAAGAATCGTTATCCTTTCTTTGTAATCCAGAAACAAGAACGAGACAACGTCATCCAGGGTCTCAAACAGAAGCCAAGAGGGACTCTGTAGTCCCATAAAAGTGTGCATTATACGATGTTATACTCGCAGGTTCGATAAAAACCCTGGATGCGATAAGTTTCTTTGACGATATAACTGCGCGGTCAAAGTTAAGGAGAAGAGTTATTGAAGTGATGATTTCTGCTTTTTTCTATCGGCTCGGCCGAATTCTCCTAGGAAGAAAGAAAACTTTGATGAACAAGGGGAGTAAGGGGGGAGGGGGGGGGAGAAGATGAAAAAACTATAGGAATAAGAAATAGATGGAGTAAAAATGGTTCCCAGAGGAGATCGGAATCTATTAGAAGATCGTGAGCTGCTCACTACAATCTGCAATCCAATTTCGAGACACTGTCTTTCTTTCCCCCTCCCCCTCTCACTGCAAACAGTGAATACCTAGAACGCTTCCAAGAGAAGAGAGGAGAGATAACGTTTCACATACACAGCGCATCTCTCCTTCAATTCGTCACACCAAATTCGACTCCAAATGCCAAATTGATTCAGGCCAGAAAGTGATCAGTATAATATTCTTTAGCTAAATAGACGGAATGCCTTGGAGGAGATGATGGTGATGGGCGTGTTTTTCTATCACAACCCAGGATCACGTTTCGTCCTCTTGAGTTGGCGTTGAGGAGAGAAGAGAAGAGAGATCAGTGAACACAATTTGTTCTGGGTCTCCTCTCCTCTCCTCTGCCTATGCCTCCTTCCTCCAATTGCATTCTTATTCCATGCAAATTTATCTATGTTCGTTGTGAGTCTGGGAGCTTTTGTTAGGGGCAAAGAATCAAGGGGATAGACATCTCCTATAGCACGATAGCTAACTGAGAGATGAGTTGTAGTCGAAAGTCAAGGCCTAGAGGGCACATAAGACTCGCTGACACTGGTACATAGCCGCAGATTCAAAATCATAATATACTTTTGGCATGTTCAATCAAGCGATGGATATTGGCGATTTTACCCTCCAGTTTTTTTGGAGATTTTTGTTATTAAAAAATGAACTCAATACCCACTACAGTTTTTCTGTCTAGATACTTGATGTATTGAGGTACTTACCTATAGTTTTAATTTCAAACAACACTGTCTGTACCGTTCAACTGAATGCCCTCTTTCGTTTATATACGCGCCTACACTAGTTTTAGACGATGAAGAAGAAGAAGAAGAAGAAGAAGAAGGTTCGTTCGAAAATTGGGAATATCTTCGAGATATACAAGTAATTGGGGGTAGCTTTTCAATACTATGGCGTTTCATTGTTTTCTATAGAGCAAAATTTGAAAGACGGTTTCTCTTAACTACATATACGACTTCTTAAGTCAAGTTATCTGCCGGTGTGGTACAGTACGTAAAAGACGAATTGAGTTGACTTGTTAATTATTGATTTTGTCCAATGTTGTAGTTTTTGGAAGGATATTACGGTGAGTAATTTGACTTTTATAGCGTCACTCTTTTGAGAGGGAAAAAACTGGGGTGATGATTCCCGAAGATTAGTGTGTTTTTAAGCTGGGTATATAGTATTTCTCTCTGGCTCGATTTCTTGTGTATAGCATATAGAATGGTGAGGTCTCCTGTTCCATAATAATTTCCCAGAAATGAGGACAAGGGAGCAGTCAGTGTCCCATAACTGGGAGAGAAAGAATGGATTGCTAGGTCCTCTCTACATCGATTATTTAGAGGGAATTGTGGCTTACGTCGAACAGGTTAGTTGGCTAATAAGGCATACCTGGATCTTATATATCTCCAAAGTGTTTGACGACAAAAAGGGGAAGAGGGAGAGAGGGAGAGAGAGAGAGAGTGTGTGTGAGAGAGAAAGAGAGGTAGGCACAGAGGAGAGAATAATGGAAAGTCCTCACGAAGTCAACCGTAAAATCGGTTGGAGAATTTTCAGTTTCTCGGCACAAGTGGAATGGGAACCGTTTGAGAGATAATCGGGCGGTAAGTTGCCTTGACGTTGAGATCAAAGAGTCTTCTGGAACCGATCAAGGGTTTGCTTGCTTCTTTGCTTCCTCATTCCAAGTTTGTGTAGTGTCTTTCCTGTTTGTCTTGTAGCCGCCGTGTGCCCGAGTGTGTCTGGTGGGCTCAATTTTAATTGGAATGACGATTGGTGACTTTGTAAAAGTATTATTTGATCTTCGAGGCCCCGTTGCAGTGTTCTAAATATATAGATAGTCTGTGTTCTGTATGTGTTCTGTATGTAGATTTGTTTAATATACATATGTTTCATCTCCCGGAGGGAGGTATATATTTTCGTATTTAAATTAAAGAAATGTCTTTATTTAAACAGGGAGTTTTAAAAAAGACAGTTAATTTCTTAAGAATGATTATATATACATATATATGTGATATAAGTATTTGTCTTTATTTAAACTGTATACATACCTATTGTGAAGAGAGGTATTCAATGAATATCGTATGCCCAGCTCATTTTGTCTATTGTTGCTATGTTATACTTGACTTTATAAGTAAATGTCAGTTGCAGAAATATTCCATGTAAAATATGAGAAATTTGACATCAAAATTAATCCAATAATATTTTATACATTTAAATTTGCATAAATTATTACTGAACAAGGGAAACAACCTTTTAAGGAGTATAATATTACTATGCAGATCACTCGTAAATGTAAACTGCAATTTACTGCACTAAAAGCAACCAGATATTTAAAGTTTTACCCCTTTTCGAGCTATAGTTGGTACAATGTAGAGTTTATAATTTAAATTATTGTATGTTTTCCTGGTCAAATTTAGTTACAGGCTTAATCAAATGTGGTGATATATGGTAATGAAATATTGTTTTCAGTATAATTTTAATCATGGTTTGCAGGCATTCAAATGCGTATTATGTCATGCAATAATGTAGACATGTGTTAGATACTCGTATGACCAAAAAGTCAATGATAAATATTATGAGAAATGTTTACTAATTGGGTACACTATATTTTATATAAATTCTTTATCGTACAATAATAATATAATCATTTATAACTTTATTATACTTTATAAATCACACATTATTTGTTATCATTGGTGAGAGTCGTTCATGTACTAAATGAGTGATTTTCTATTTTAAATCATTCTTTGCTTTATACTTGTTATCCTATTCACATTCTTTATATTTATAATTTTAAAGGGATTCATATTTCCAGTTACTATAAGTACCACTTAAAAGCTTTTAAACATGTATCTTTGTTGCACAGTGGTACATAAGTACACTCATGTCTCACTAAATAGTAGCAACTCGCAGTAGTATGCAGAATATGGTAACCATAAAATAAATTATATTATCCTTAATTAAGAAATCGAAAAAAGCCATTTTCGAGGTAACCAACTTTATTAAAGCAACATGTTTCGAATGTATTGTTCAATTTCAAGCAATAAGCCAATAAGAATAGAGGAAAATTAAATTAAATTAAATGCTGCATAAATAGATGTTTGGACATGATGATGTAATGGTGACATAATGGTGACGTAATGGTCACATGATGGTGACGTAATTGTGACATAATGATGACATAATGATGACATAATGATGACGTAATGATGGTGACATAATGATGACGTAATGATGACGTAATGATGACCTAATGATGACGTAATGATGACGTAATGATGACGTAATGATGACGTAATGATGACGTAATAACGACGTAATGATGACGTATGTGCTTAGAAAGTGAATTGACTCCAAAATGCTTAGATCTCTAGAATTACGGTGTGCGTCGAGAATAATGAAACAAATATCAAAGGCCATAGTGTTATTGCAGGTAGAACATTTGTATTATGTTTATCCTAATTATTTTAATGATATATCTTTTGGTTTGACTGATAGATATAGTATAATTTAAAAATTATCGCTGAAGTTAAGTTTACTATCGATTATTACTATACACTGTATATTACTGTATTTGAAATACACTTTGCACACAATTTGATCCTCCTAGGTTTAATAAAATTGTCCTACAATTTGTGTATAGTTTTTAGTGGTGAATAATAGAGGGTGATTTCTTTCCCCTATCTTGTTAAAAAGGTAGAACCTTAGCAAATGATTCTCTGTCGTAGGCACGAACGCAATATAGACTCAATGTTTAGCCAAATACGTTGTCCTGTTTAGTAAACACTTGACCGAGAGTTCGTTGGATACAATATCAACAAATAATGCAAATAACACGTATAAATGACTATGAGGAGTCAGATTTGTTATGTTGAGGATTGATTTGAGTTTTGGTTTGACTATTGCTCATCTAAATATATTTGCTTCTTTTTACTGAGTCGTGGACACAAATATATATCCGGGTTTAAAGCATCGGCTGAATGTTTTGCAAGAATTGTAATTCAATTGCTTGATCACCTCATTATTAATTATTAACGAATTTTACAGCTCAAAAACATTTTGGTGTCTCCCCCGACAACCGATTTAAGATGATCTGTCTTCGACAAAGTATACCTTGAAGCGATATAGCTTGATGAAATCTATGCAAAAACAGTGGTTTTCTAGTAATTTTTGTAAGCCAAGAGTTTAAAAATCAAAACAATATCTTAACAACATATATTATGTCTTGCCACTGCATTATATTGCTTTAAAAATGGTTACTTTACATGCTTCAAAGCGTTTTACAATTGCTATAATTACCGTTTTAATTTAGAGTTGAATCGAGGAACCTTTTTCTTTGCCTAACATAACAGGCGGGATTCAATTAAGTTTATCAAATTTAATGAAATCATAGCAGTGATGAATTTAAGCGTAAAACAGTTTGCTTTAATTAAAAATGAACATTTTCCAAACTTATAATTATGATAGAATTTAAAATTTTGCCGGAATAGGTATTTTATAAAGAAACTGTTCTTTAGTCGAATTTCTCCTGTATACCGTTCGTTATAGTATAACGTTAAAAGTTATTTTCCATGACTGACTTTGTTCACCGATAATATGCTAGTGACTTATAAAGTACAGGCACTATATCAGATTATATTTCAAATAAGTTACAAGATAATAATATGTACACCGAGGTCTTCGTGGCCTATACAAATTAACACAGTACATTTCAACTGCAATATTTTGTAAAATAAATAAATTTCACTAAAAATCAGAGAATATGTAGTTTTTATAAAATCACAATCATGATTTCAAAAGTCATTGTGACATTATTTCACAAAAATATATCGTATAAAAAAATAATGCATTTAAATTATTGTCATTATTACTGCATAATAACTAGATTGTGATTAAGTATTATGCATTTTAAAAATTATTTACCGAAATTCTATAACAAAAGTATGTAAAGCAAATTGTATGTATTTGCAAAATTATAAATAATAGTTTATTATTGAAAAGAAATGACTCTTATTATATAGTCATGAAGTCTTCTGTTTTACGCAATTTGTTCTCAGCTGTTCTATAGGGGAAACTGAAAGAGGATTAATTACCTTGAATTTAAAAGTATTTCTTGATAAAATAAGTGACAGATGGTAATCGCTGTAGGCGAGCTACATATATATTGAATTATTTTTTAAATAAAGCAAATTTATAATTTAATGGCAGAAAAAATATTTTGGTGCAAAAGATAAGTGCGATTTTGAAGATGTTATCAGGTGCACAGAGACAATAAGTCTAGTAAGCTTAGTAGGAATTCACTTTAATGAAATAAATAAATTAACAGATGTAAGTAATCCTTATGATGTTTTATAACAAATAATTTGTTAATTATAGTTCCATTTAGTTTAAGGAGCATATCGTGTAGTAATTAATTTCATATTCGTCCTAGTTTTTCGCATCTTTAATATTTTGTTTCCATAGTAAAACAATATTCGCTAATCTCAAACTACAGAAATAAGGAATTACATTTTATTTTTAAGGAGAAACAATTAGTTTAATAATATTAATTGAAATCTCTTCTTGTCGGTTATGTTGTAATAATTTTCTGGCTATCAGTCTATTTAAATGCTCGATTTTAATGTTGCTATATTTATAGTACTTTAAAAAAAATTAATGTAAAACAATTACTTGTCTTGACTAAAAAGTATTATGAATAATTATAGGGGGTTTATTGAGAATTAATGTACACAACGAAGTAAACCTATGTGATGTTATTAATACTTTTTAAATAACATTTTATATGTAGAACTGATATTTTAACGTTTTAAATTATTGACAGATTTTATGTTCAATTAAATTTATCGGTTTAGAAAAAATTGATGTACGGAGAAAGTTTTAATTATCCAAAATAAAAAGAAAAAAAGTCAAGAAAATTGATTACAAAATTTAAATGAAGCCAAATTCAAAAGTTTTCGTTAAAATGCATTTGATTTCACCCGGAAAATTCAAAATAAGCGCTATAATTATTACAGATATAAACCAAATTAATAAAATTAGAACACTTTGATTAACTTTTGTTTATATCTGTATTACTATAATGGCACATATTCTGTATTTTCTTGATGAAGTCAAAGGCCTTTTGATTAAAATGATTATTGTTATATTAAAACTGTCTGACGATTAATTGTCTTACTTTTTGATATTTGTTATACTTTAAACTATATGTAATAAATTATTAAATATAATATAATCTAATCTAATTTATTATATAAATATTTTATTTCAGTATTTTTAAAAATGTACAATAATATTCTTTCAAAATTAGTATTCTAACTGCGATAATAACTTCGTTGAAATAATGATTAAATAAGCATTAAAGTACACGTGTAAATTATTACAATACTCATTGTTGTTCTTTGTTCTTTCATTGTTCTTTCTCATTGTTGTTCTTCTTGTAACTTCTATTTTTCTATCAAGCTATTTTCTTTTACTTTTTGTTTTCTATTCCATTCGATTGCTATTACATTGTAATCCTATCTTTTTAGCGCTTCCATAATACGACTCATCATTTTAACATATTCTGTCAAAACTTATCATACTATGTAATGTGTGTAAATTGTACGTGTCTTTTTATTTATTAAGGTTCAGTTAAATTTCTTATTATATTTATTTAACCAGTGAATATTATTCAGATATAAATAAGTGATTAATTCATAATAATATCGTTATTGTTGAATATTTAAATGTTCCAAAACTATTTGCAATATTTTCTATATTAGTCAAGATGATTTAAAAATTGAATAAACTTTTGGCCCATTTTTGAGACAACCGGTATTTTTATTGTTTGGTCACGTGTCTCAATACGGGTCCCAATAAACTCCCGCTTGAACAAAATTACAGAAACTTATATTTCTTCGTTTCTTGATTTATAAATATATGTAAAATTTTTAAAATGTCTGGATATTGAGTTACAATAATGTGATAAAATTAGATACAATTAAAATTGATATGATTCAAAAGTAAGTTAGTAGTATGACAGGGGCACTTTCAGCTCATAACAAAGACTCTCTACTCTATTTTCTCTCATAAACAGTTCGCAGATCTCAAGTTCTACGCCATGACAGGTTCCTTGAAGGAAAGTCCACGTCTTGAGAGATCCATCTATCTCTTCAACGGCCTCTCTCAGTGGGCTCAATGCATGATCCTCAGCAAGACCACTCCCCTTGAGAGGGCTAGAATCATAGTCAAGTTCCTTGATGTTGCCAAGGTAAACAAAGACTGCATGACTGTGGTTCAATTGTATGGACATGGAGCTAAACATAAATATGTTTATAATTGAGACAGCAGGCCAGAAATACTTAATCATGTCTAAAATACTAATATACCAATTCAATCCTTAAATTTTGGCTCAATAGAAAATATTGAATATATAGATGAATTTTGATTGTATACAAACTATTTACATAAGTCATGCATATATATGTTAATATATTTGCATGTAATAGTTCATTTCTTCAGTACTGCTACATGCAAGTATAATATTAAAAGAATATAGCTATTAATATAGTTGAAATATATATAAAATAGATTAACTATTTTATGTACATATTAACTTATATTAAGGAATATTCAAATGGATTTTCTAAAGAAAACAGAACAATCAAAATACATCAATTTTGCTTTTAAACTTTTGCGGCATATTAATTTCTGAGAAAGATATTAACTTCTGCCCAAATAGATACGTTTTTAATAAGATAATCAAACGGAGTAACATAGATATTTGTTTAGTTTATTGACATATAGAATATATAGGTTATAAATTATTTATTTATTGTTTATTTATTGTTTAATTAAACAGTTTATATATAATTTAGTACAATTAAGAAATTATAAAAAAATGTTTTAATTTATATATTCCTGTTTTATTGAAACCAAAAGCAGATTGTAAAGCAGATTTGATAAAATTGATAAAATTGACAATATTCATTTTCTCATAATAGTGCGACAATTATAGATAGCCATGGAAAAGCGATCTGAGAAAATTAAATATAAAATATTTTTCATAATTACAGATTATGAATGTGATGAATTAATTAGTGAAGGAAATTATTTAGAAAGAATTTTTTTTATAAAATTAAGCAACGTATAAGATGACATTACAACTCGTTATAAAAAGCATCGAAATTTGCTAAATATAATTAAAAAGTTCTAAAAAGTTGATGAATAAGTCATATTCAAATAAATGTCATAATTGTCGTTGGAATTTACGAGTGTACTTATAAGATTTATTAATTTTGAGCACAACTTTTTATATTTCTTTTAATATTTGAAAGTATTTATATTTATTTAATGGTAAAAGAGTCGAACGATGTTTCAAACTCAACAGTTTCCTAGTAAAGCAATTTTTACTTCAAGCGAAAAAGTTTAGTGAGTACATATATTCAAAAAAACTTTTATTAATTCAAATAGAAAAAATCTATCTAGAAAACGGAAAGAAAAGACTAAAATAAAAATATCTAGAAATAAATAACCTATAAAATATCCAAAGAACTCAAAATTTAAACTTTGAGGTGACACAATATTAACCTTTTTTCAAATGATTTAATAAATGTAATAAATGAGACTAGACTCCTATTTACCGGATAAAAGGGGAAAATAAGTTTATAGTTCCATAATATGGATTAATCGATAGTAAAACCAATAAGAACGCGTGATTAGGGTTAACAACAGATATTGTAAACATTCTGGTTATAACTAAAAATATTTATTATAAAAACTAGTTTTTATTTAAAATACTTTAATATTGTTCTCGAGCTTAATTTTTTATTATTCAAAACAAATATATAAATCTAAAATATTAATTTGAAAAGATATATTTACCGAGTGTAACACACATCAAAGAGGCCAAACATTTTTTGGAATTTCAAAAGAATCGAAGCGTAATAAAGGAATGTCTCGAGAATATGTTGTAGTTCAAAGATATTGTATCTCTACTTTTCCGTATCATGTTTTCAGTTTAGAAAATGTTTCTTTTTTAAATCTAATGCTGTCAAGTGCATTACTTTGTAGATACTTTCTGTAACTCAGTGTATTCTACTAGTTCATACTAGAGAATTTATATAATGATTTACATAGAATAAAAAGTATTTTTTCAGTCGGTTACATTTGAGTTAGGTCAGGGCACACTAAGCTGAAAAAATCGTTTGGATATTTTCTAGAGTATACACCAGTCTGTCACAACAGTTTGTGCAGTGATAATGTTCCTCACATACCAAAAACTATGTCAAAACAGATTGGTTGGCTATATATGTACTGTGCATCTGCACAAACCCTTGGTCAATGCCGGTATGTACTCGATATGTGTACTGGGCATCTACACAAACCCTTGGTCAATGCCGGTATGTACTCTATATGTGTACTGGGCATCTACACAAACCCTTGGTCAATGCTGGTATGTACTCTATATGTGTACTGGGCATCTGCACAAACCCTTGGTCAATGCTGGTATGTACTCTATATGTGTACTGGGCATCTGCACAAACCCTTGGTCAATGCCGGTATGTACTCTATATGTGTACTGGACATCTGCACAAACCCTTGGTCAATGCTGGTATGTACTCTATATGTGTACTGTGCATCTGCACAAACCCTTGGTCAATGCCGGTATGTACAGTTGAATATTTCGCCTGCACAAACCGTTGGCTCTAGATTGTAGGCATGTGTAAAATATTGGCGGGAAAGGACTATAAATAGTTGTATTGTGGAATTATTAATAGACGCGCGATGATATTTTTCGAATCAAATTTAAGGCTGGTCTATTGACCTCTATATAAACATACTAGTAATAGTATATTTCTTTCCATTGTTAATTTTCGCCTCCACTCCTATATATTCGCACGATATGTTGATGCATACATATATTATGCGTGCATACAGTGTCATATAAAATTAAAACCCTAAGCGAAGGATTTGTTCGTTGACACCATTTGTATTTATTATTTTAGATATTTTAGATATTTAGATATATATATTTATCTTTTATTATTATATTATATATTAGAGGCGCATACAATTAATTATATTAATTATATTTGAGGCGTGTACAATTATTTATATATTAATTATATTGGAAGGTTGTACAAGCAACTATTTATATCGGTACTGCATATGCTGAATGGTAACTATTACAAACACTATTTTACTTGCACTAGGGATGGTATGTAGGCGCGTGAGTTCAATTAATGATTTGTTATCTTCTGTTAGGTGCCCGGCTTGGCAACATATATGTAAATGTCGTTTTTTGGAATTTACATTTTACCTTAATAACATAATTATTACAGGCGTCCACTTGCCTTTGATATTTAAAGCGAATTGTCTAAACGAAGCGAATAAACAATAATATTATACTTATAGTTAGCGTCATGAAGATTAAGAGCTAGTATTTATAATAGATAGTTAAACAAATTATATAGCGCAAGCATACTAGTAAAGCAATGCGTGGTGATTGCATAATCTCTTTAGAAAAGGATTTTAGCAAGCAATTTCTACTTGCCTACATCACGCAATTGCCTGGGAAAAGCTCCAGTTGCAAGGTGGTGTGTTTAAACTTTTAAGCCAACGGCTTGTGCAGACAGAAGTGTGAGTTCGCACCAAGCTGTCCACAACAGTCTGTACATACGTCCAACACTGATACCGAAATGTGCCAACTTTCTGGGCAGAACTTCGTCTCACACCAAGCTGTCACAACGGTTTGTTCAGCAGCTTGGTGTGTACTGACTGGCCTTATGCAACCGTTGACCTTGAAAATTTGGAATAACGTAGAGGCTTTCATCGTTTTCTAAAAGTGGGATCGTTAGAAGCACTCTTTTTGTCAGGAATACGAAACTTTTGGAATGAACGATATTTTGTCGCTCTATAATTTAAAATGGAGCATCAAGTCGAAAGATATGTTTTAAAGTAAATCGATATAGACTACAAATTTTAAATGAATCGGTGAATACATTACATAAAGGAAGAAAGTAGATATTATTTATGCAACTAACTTTCTTTAAAACTCAAACGGGCAGAGGCGTGACAAGAATCAGATACGTGACCTACTTAATTTCTATGGTTACGCTGAACGATTCCGACTTTTGGAATGAACATTTCCTAAAGAGCGACATCGGAATCGTTAACGTTTCCACTTTTTGCAAAACGCTCATTAATAGACTATTTGGTTATATCAACCTTAGCAACCTAAATTGACCCCGTTTTGAAAATGACCATTATTTGTCTATAAAGGAGTTGCTAAGTGAGTATTACGACAGTTTAACCCGTGATAAGCAATTATAATGGTTCAGGGTCACCGGTTGTTTAGTTTTCGTTTTAAATATGTAATTTCTATTCCTTGTAAGGCTTCTGTTAATTTCTATATCGTAGTAATTATGGAACCAATTGTATGCAGTCTATAAACTCTCTTTAACAGAACATCTACCATTTGCGTGATAGAGGTTTACATAATGTCTCTCTCTCTCTCTATTCCGTACTTAGTTAAATCAAGTAATGTGTGAGATGTTCCGTAAAATCTTCGATTAGAAGTATTCTTCAAAATGTTCTCTTAAAAAATTGTTTTTCAAAAAGGTACTCATTACCTGTTAAGCACTACCAAAGGTTAGTTTCGCAATAATCAATGTTTCTTTTTTCGTTCATTGCTTCACGTAATGAGAAATTTTCGTCAATTATGTATTATTGGACCGTATGTTGCATGCGTGAGAACAGTGCCTGGAAACAAACAAAAAAAAAGAGTTGTACTTTTGTCTTCCACTTGATCCATCTGTTTTCTTATGGATTCATTTAGGATTTATTAAGGTCAAATAAAGATGTGTATGCAAGTGACTTTTCTCCACGTTAAAGATATATTATTGTACAGGAATTTTATTTTACTTAAGTTTCAAATCCTTCTGTTTTTATCCATTTAGATTTAGATGAAAAATAGAAAATCTGTTTATATGATTTTTCCTGTGGGAATTTATTAAAATGTAATTACACCGTTCATTGTATTTCTTTCCGCTGACATATTGGCGTACATTTTTTATGTGTAGTCTTGATAGATAATGTTTGTGTTATTTTAATATTTTAATTTGTTTTATTTAATTACATAGAGATAATGTGACCGCCCCTGTTATTTTATGTTTTATTTAAGATTAATTCAAGGTAATATTTCAATAATCTCATCTTGGTACGTTGATTTAACGCAGAAATTATATTAATTTCTAACGCGTTATAACGCATCGATTCGAATTATTCGAATTATTCAAATTAATTTAACATTTTACAGTCCTGAATTAATTTATTAATGCATTAATTCAAAATGATATATTTGTTTCAACATGTTAAAAACTATCGCAAAGTTAAATGTATTTTTTTTAATTGACAATTATAACAAGAGTGTATAATATCTAGAAGTATACTTATATTGAATGTATATTTAAATTGATTCATTTTAATAAACTATGTTTGAAAAGCAGTTATTCAACTGAAAAAATAATTTAAAATAAAAAATCAATTAATGAAAAAAGAAAACATGCTGTCTTTGACACAAAAGCAGCAAATAATTTATTCGTAAAATACAACTACAATTGAAAAATCAATTCTTAATTGATGATGTTAAAACAAATATATTGAACAAATTTTTAAAATTTTTAAAAATCCATTTTGTACAGAAATATTTAAATGTTTCTTTTACTAGAAATACTTTCAAAATTATTAGTGCATCTATAGAATTTGTGAATAATGGTTTTCGAATCATTGTAATCATAGAATTATGATTTCTCTATGATTGTAACTATCAATGTAGATTAGAATAGAACTGTTTCCTATTAAATGGTTTACTAAATCTTAGTGGTGCGATGGTTATAATACACTTGCATATTAATAGGAATGGAAAAAATGCAGAAAATTTTAACGAGAAGAGTATATTATAAAATCTATATTTAGAAAGCCCTACAAATGTTTTTTTCAAATTATTAAAATAAACTGCTGTAAAATAAATATGGGAAATTAATTATTGCATATTGTTGTAATAGATTGACAGCAACTAATAGTAACAAATGTTTGTACTATTTAAAGAATTGTATGTTTTGCATACCCAGATTTAAAGGGTAGCATTTATGAAACCTATTTTATAGCATTTAGTTATATATTAATAAAAAACAGAGTAAAATAGATTTTACAATGAAAATATATTTCAATATTTTTCGTTAAGACACCGTATAAAATGCGTAGACATTAAAACAGTAAGGTGAATAGATATCAGAATAGTATGGGCTAGAGTAACATACTCCGTTGCTCTTAATTAGCACCCTACTCAACTTTTGACCTAAACCAATGCTCAATGAAATAACAGCTAAAATAAAAAAACCGTCCAGCGAAATGAGCGCATTAAATAGTGTCATTCCATAGAAACCCATAGCATCATTTCATAGAGCTTTATCCCATAGCAACCCACATAAATCCATAGCGTCATTCCATAGCAACCGATAGCCTCCAATTACTATACTGGAAAAATTTGAAATATTTTTAGTTGCTCTCTATTTTGTCACAAATTCTACAAAGCTACAAGAGATAAGTATTACAAGATATTGAAATAATTTTTTTAAAGACTATTATCCAGGCAATATTGAGATTATTACTTTGAAATTTTTAAAGATTTTGACTGCAAAAATGGTTTTACGGTAGCTATAGACAGAGTGATGGCCGAAGTTAGTTATTCTTGGAGACAAGGAGTTGCTTATTTTAATGTAATGTATTCAAAACGGATTTTTGAGTTTCGTTATTCAGAGTTTGCTGTATAGTTTTCACAAAATTAATGCTTATAGAACTGTTACTTTGGAAATGGATTGAGATAAATGAGGTAAGCATGGAATTTTCAAATCAGGAATATATCCAATTGAAGCACATTTTATCAAGATAAGAATTTAACCGCATTTTTTGGGAGAAATTCTAACATTGAAAGTCAATTGATCGAGATATCACAGGTTTCATCTGTCAAATGTTAAAAGATGCACAAACTACTGTTGCCAACGATTTAATTAAATACATTTTCCTTCTAGAATTTATTCATCCATTTCTATGACTGTTTCAAATCACCTCTCTACACCCTCAGCAACTTCTGGCCCAGGGCAACCTAAACACGTTCTGCGCAATCATAGGCGGAATCACGCACTCGGCGATTGGACGACTGGAGAAGACAATGTCAAGTTTACCTCGTGAGGCGCAAAATGTGAGTGAGACACGCTATAATGTGTACATTTTGTAAATTTTATTTTACTGAAACCCCTAAAGCGATTATATTGGCGGTTATTAATGTTAATTATGCCGTTAATTTATATATGGGAATGCAAGTTTATCAGCTATGCATGTCTTAATAATGTTTAATTAAAAATATATTTTATTTATATAATAAAATTAAAACTAGTTTTTGATGGTACTGCTCATTAGTAGTAAATATAATAAAATTATATTTACTGTTGTAAACGCAAATTAAAAAATTAAAAAAATACAATTAAGATATTAATTTGTTAATTTAATCGTGTTGATTTAGTTCCATTTAAATTTTTCAAAATATTATTAATTATGTTAAAGCCATATTTAACCATATTTCAGTTAGTTATAAAGAATCATGCAAATATGTAAACTAGTTTCTCTTATCTTAAAATAATGTTATCGCCATTTCATGTGTACTATTGAATATGTTTACGAAACATTAGAATATATACAAAAGTTTCTTACTAAAGCTTTTAGAATTATTGATTACAACAAACCACCTTGAATTTAGTATAAAGAGAATTGGGAGACTTTAAAATAACCACGCTATTATTTGAATTTAGATTGATATATATACAATATATTGAAAAAGCCATAACACTTGAAAAGGAAAATTTGCATGGTAGCAGTAAACCTTTTTATATTCTGGTTGCTTAATTATATATTAGTTATATTATATTTCCTTTTATATTGTAGTTAAATAACATTTAATATTTGGTGGGTTTAACCACGTTTGTCCGTTATAAAGGAAACAAACAATCCTAAGGTTAAGTCAATTTAACGGACTTATATTATAAATTAATTTTTAACCTATTTTTGTTCCGTTTCGGATTTCTTTTATCATCTAAATTTTTTATGACTGAAAGCCTGACATTTCTTTAATTTTAAGTTATAATAAGGCTCTATTCTTTCATCAGGATTTGTTACAATATTCGGAGCTCCTTTCATCGGCCAATAACTTCGCCAACTACAGACGACACCTCAGACTGGACAAGGGCTGTCAGATCCCCATTTTGTGAGTCCTACAATCTACATATTATAAACTGAAATATATTCCTATCGCATTGACACAGTTGATAGAGTAGAATCGCAGAATAACACACGCAAAATCGGCACATATCCATGGGGAAACTTAAGAAAGAATTGGGAACATGGGTTAGAATTAATTAATTAATTTCGTATTGAATAATTAATTAGGAGACAAATCCATAATTTTCATTAAAAAATTAATAAAAAGTCTCATGTGTA
Source organism: Invenusta paracnida (assembly GCA_036023295.1). Taxonomy (NCBI): domain Eukaryota; kingdom Metazoa; phylum Platyhelminthes; order Proseriata; family Coelogynoporidae; genus Invenusta; species Invenusta paracnida. Next base: position 35,496 of record JAYRBW010134134.1, read on the forward strand.
ACCAAATTAAAGGTTTATCAATACTTTAAATAATGTAATATATATATACCTATGTATATATCAATATTCTCCATTAGCCTTATCTATAATAGGAACGTTTTAAGGATGCCCCCACCCCTCCAGAATGCTTTTCAAATTAACAAATGGAGCAAATTAAGCTTCCGTGACTGTTCTCAAAATAAATGTTTTACAACATTTACTGCTGTAGTCGCTATTGTGCACCCGGAGGGGTGTGGCCATGTGACCGTTCTCTAAAAATACACCTCTTTGTAAAAAATGAGCATAACATACTTTTAACATAAAACTCTGAACTGGGTACTGATCCACAAGGTTTAAGGATAATAATACGTTTTTGTGCATAAAATATAACAATATGCATAGTTTTACCCATTCTAAAAATATATATTTCTGACCATTGTTTCAAAAGAATATATTAGAAAACATCTTTGCTTAAGTACATGCAAAGTTTCATTCTTGACTAGGAAGTCTAAAACATTATAAAAGGGAGAAATGGGTGCGCAATTAGAGTCCGGTTTGGACAGGACTAGTACATAGTTCTCGCATTATTCCTGTTGCATTGTGCCGTTTGGGACAGTCCATGGTCCCTATCGCTAATATATATATATACATATAAGTGCATTTCTATTGCAAAAGACATTTCCCTCCACAGAGCGGTCCATCTCAAGGACATCATTCTCTTCCACGCGGCTCTTCAGGACTGGCTCACCGACAAACTCGTCAACTTCAGGAAACTCGCTCAACTCTGGCCCACATTCAGTCTGATTATCGAGCCACAAATGCGCAAGTTGGGGATCACGGAGAACCGGGACCTGTGCAACACTCTCCGGGTGAGCTTATTCTGTCGGGTTGAGAGTTTATAATCTTTCTAGAGGATGCCTATAGCTGTGACTCGCTTGCACAATGAATACATTTAATTATTGGTACAGTTGAAATTAATAGGAACAATGTCATTTGGTGGTATTTGGGGGTATCTCGTCGACTTCTTTCTGGTTTTCTCAATTTAAAAAGAATCAGTTAATAATTTATTGGAATTCGATAATTGAAAACCCAATTAGGATATGTGTAAAATGGCGGTCGCCTTCTTGGTATTGTCCTAGTTGTGTTTCCAACATAGAAATTTGAGTTTTATAGAAGTGTTACGTCTATGATGACTGAACGAAATACAGTGTGCGAGCGCAGAAAGCCTGGGACGGGGAAACCCAAGACTTACGCGTTTTATATGAACAAGTGGAACGAATGATTTTATCATAATTTATATCATCCGAAAGCTAAGATTTGCATTTTTAGATATGTAAAACTGTAAACTTATCCAATTTAATCTAGCATTTATTATATTTGTTTCATAGACAATCAGAATAGTTAGGGTAAGAAAAACTATATGTATCCATTATTTATAAGTTGTTTCTTGTTGGAGTCACGTGATTTCGCTCAGCTTTATGATTGGATGTCGAGTCTTACTCCGTCTGCGGAGATGCACATAAATTTGGTTTGCTGTTTCTCTTCAAACAGAAAGATACCAGATGGCTTATTACATTATCTGCTGTTTTGATGTAAACTTATAGGAACTATCCAATAAAATCATAAGTCTACTTTTATCTATATTTGTCATTGCTTTAACTTATTAAAACATTTATTTAGACATTTAAGTTTCTCTATTGTACTCAATACGATATGTTTTAAACATTTACACATTTATGTGTAAAGTCGATAGTTGATATTTATGAGTTTTTCAAGTCAATATCTTATAAAATTGTTTTTAAAAGGAAATCTTAATACAATAATATTTACAAAATGTACACAAAACATAAAACAACAAAGCTGTGATTGGTTGCAAAGTTACTTTTCATTGTTCCATCCTTCTTCTACAGTTATCTTTGGATGTTCGTTATACTGAAGAAGAGATCTACGAGCTTTCGTTGGCCAGAGAGCCCCGAAGTCTCACCTCGGTAAGTTCAAAGACAGAAAATCATAACTCTTAAGATGCGTAGAAATGACATGCTGTTGTTAGCATTCAAAGATGGTTCGCATTATCATGCCAATATATATAGAATATAATAACCTCTTTTATAAACAACAACAAAATTTTGTTCAGACTACAAATTTTCAAGATTGTTTTTAAAACTTTTTAGTATAATTTGTTTATAAATAATTTTTTTTTCAATGGAATGTGTTACAAAACATCCTCGTTTACCTGTATGCCAAGTTTCAAAACTCTACTCCGCTAGGAAGTTCGAAAATAAGGGGGGGGGGGCACAACGTATTAGGATAAGGCTGCATTCTATCTCCTTCCCTTCTCTCTACCTTAGCCCGGTGCCCTCTATTACCCATCTCCTTCCCTTCTCTCTACCTTAGCCCTGTGCCCTCTATTACCCATCTCCTTCCCTTCT
>JAYRBW010134135.1:0-15687 GCA_036023295.1 Invenusta paracnida
TGAGGGTTGTATCAATGCTCGGAATGCCATTGTATTGGTGACTACTCCCGAAATAATGAGAATCGGGTAGAAATATATGCATAACAAAGCACGCGCCTTGAAGGTTGGCAATATGTCAATTGAAGATGACAAGGTGACGTTTTGCATAGTTGATGTTTCATTCATCTTCCCCAGATTTTGTCAAAAAAAATAATTTGATTTTGAATGCTATTAAATAATGTTTGTTTCATCGTTCAAGTACAAGTATATATACTTGTTTACTTGTTTACTCTGACAAATGAAGAATTAGTTTGGAGAAAAAAAACGATTAATATTTAATACAAACCAATCATAATAACTTTGGGGTTTGTAAAATAATTGTTATGTTTCAAAATTGGTATAAAACTGAAAAGAAATAAATGAAATTGATATATTACAGAAATTATTTAAATAAATGATTATATTATATTTCAAATATATGCACGTGAATACCAACAGATTTTCACAAATTATTAACTTTCGATGTGGAAGCAAATATATATATATATATACATTATAAATAAATAAATAAAATAAGCTTTATTTGCAATTTGTCAGGCGCAAGGAACCAGAAATAATGCATAATATACATAATGTAAGGAAACGACATATAAAACAGCGGGCAATAGTTCCGAATTTGAGTATATTATATATATATGATATACATATATTTATCTTCGCTCCTACATATAATCGGCAAAATAATTTTCGAATGTGTATATCGACTTTTAATGGACATTCAAAATGGTTGATAGTTTTGACGGGTTTACTTTCATAGGGTTACATAAATATTAACTATATCATACAATATACTAATAATAAATATATATAACCTTGCTAAGCATATTTATGCTGAGAAGCTACTCTTGATTGGTTAGAATAAATTCCTGACAACCTTTGCAGCGATCAGACTCAACATCCTCTCAGATGAACTTTCATTTAAGAGAAAAATATAACCCAGGTTACGCAGGTGTGGGCCAATGTCAACTTGATCGACCCTTTATATCCCAGTTATATTTGTCTCTTCAGAAGAGAATCCGATTGATATCTCAGTACATACCTACCTATAGAATAATAATCCAATAACATAATAACGTGTATGGGTACACCCCATCACAATAGGGTGCGGCGCTATCGATTGCTCCATTGTCTGCTGCCACGAAATATATTTAATTTATAAAATGTAAACACTTGATAGATTATGACGAAAGGGTCGAATACTGCCGAGGTAGCTGCTAAAATATTAATTAATGACATTGAATCTGAAGAAAACGACTAATTGCTTAAAAAATGGTTTACTTATAAACATCTTGTCAACAGAACTGACAACTTCGCGCAAATGTCAATTCCGGGGGCAGATCGTCTTACATACGCAGCCAACGGAGAACCGGATGCAAAAAATAAAGGGCCTCAAATGTCATAGTCAACAAGGTCTCCAGTTCAAACAGTTCAACAACGTCTAGGTGACGTAATTGCTCAGGCCGCTAGATTGAGGAAGAACATTGCCATTGGTTCAATAAAATAATTATTTTACTTTTCATAACTATCTTCATTCAGCGTATCGTTCGATTGGACTTATATACTTCCGAGGGCTTCTCGGTTTCGGGTCACATCGTGTCCAGATTATATTTCCAAAAAAGCAGGACATCATATAATTGGTGGAACATTCTCCCGAAACAGTTTTCGCTTCTTGATGGCATATCTAACATTCGATGATGACACAACAAGAACTGAGCGCTGGGCCCTTGACCAGTTCACTTCAATTTGAGACATATTTGAGATATGCATTTCAGCCTGCTTCAACATTTTCCTTCATTCTGACTACCTATCGATTGACTAGACGCAATATCGAAGGACATACAGGACGTGTCTCTCAAACAATATAATACAGACAAACCGCCAACATATTATGGCCTTCTCTTCATATCCCTCAACGACGCGCAGTTTTCCTGCACTTACAAGTCTGTGGTGTATGTAGGGAATCAATCAAGAGAGCCTACATCACCGGGACCGGGAACTATGCGAAGGCACTCATCTCGCAGACAATGGATGACGTGTCTCTCCAGGGTCGCAACATTTCGACAGATCGATTCTACACAGCGATATAAACTGCTGACTGGGTGTTAAAACGCAACATAACGACAATCGGGACGAAGAAGCACAACCGGGTCGGTCTCCCAGACGAAGTCAAGTCCACAGCCTACAGGAAGTTACTCAGCTCCAAGACATACTGGGAGAAAGGGTAATGTCAGCTCAACCTCACTTCATACGTTGTCAAAACATCAAAGGGCAAACAGAATTTAATTGCCCAATTAACGGTCCGGCCCATCTAACGTGTCACCAAGGATGATGATAAGAAGAAGTCTGCAGTCATCAAACTCTATGCCTTCACCAAAGGCGGCACGGATGTGGGCAACCAGCAAATTGGCAGCTACTCCACCCAAGACAAAGTCGGCGAAGTGGACACTGGTGACATTCAGCTCCATGCTGGACACAGCGTGCGTCAATTACATGACAGTGCATGGCCTGAACGAGAACAAGTACCCAAATACAATCGACTGGTTTGACTTCGACTGGGATCTGGCAGAAACATTAATTGCGACCCACATTCAACAACGTTCACAGGTTGGCCTCAACAAGGAAACACTGCTCAAAATGTCTATCATGAGTGATTAACCAGAGGCAGCACAAGGCACAAAATGACAAAAAGAAAAAAGTGACAACTCAGTGTCAAGTGTGGCAGAAGGCAGCATGTATCTGGTGCACATGCAGGGCATGTGCTAGAATTGTGTATAACTTGCAACTATTGTACATTATGTATAAACTTTACAACATGACATTCAGCTACGGTCATGTTTATTTTATTCGTATAAATTAATAAATAAAACTTTTAATATAACTAAATATAGTATATATTCAAATTGTTATCTCCTATTTATAAATTTATAAATAAATATATATATTTTTTATTTAACACATTATTTTTGTTATAGACTAAAATATTGAAATTAGAGTACTTTATTAAGAGTAAGAAACAACATTTTTACTTTTTAAGACTTCAAAATTTAACTTTTATCAGATAATTGTTTTGTATATTATACCATATTATACTATATAAGTAAGTATTATACATTTTGTCATTTATGCTATAAATTGATAGAAAATGATTGTATAATTACAGAATAACATAACATATTTAATAACATTTTGGATTTTTGTGAGATAATATAATATTTGTCAATTTGCATAACACTACTATATAAGTAGTAATTAGGGGTGATTTAAAATATTAACTTTATGTTTATGTTTATACATTATGGAATATGTTATCCATTTGTATTTATATTTTTTCAACGTCTATTATTTAAGAATATTTTTAATATTATTTAAGTCGAAGTCTCGATGTGTTTGGTATACTTCTTAGAGTCTGCTGTATCCTATTTCCAACATGATTCTGACTGGTGCGATGGCGTCATGGATTTTAGCACAGTTTTAGCTACTCCGTTATTCAGAAGGAACTGATGTAGTTATTTATCTTTCAAATTGTGTTGCCCTATCACTATGTATACTTGAGGGACTATGGAAAAGTGCGAAGAGTTGGAGTAAATGTTTTATGATTACTTACGTGGTGATTTTTTAACAAGGCCAGGCGAATGGATAGCGGGAGTATTCATCTACGGCAACTAATAAGAACTTGTTTTTTGAAGTCGAGGGAAGTGGCCCAACAATATCCACGGACAGCCTCTCCCAGGGCCGTGTTGCCGGGATAAGTTTTGATGGCGGTGGATTGAAGAATCTTGGTTTGACTTCTTTACAGGCTTGACAGTTGTTTATTACCTTGCGAATATCGTTGATACTATAAGGTAGATTCCTGGTTTTACAAAAATGGTTGAGGCTAGTTATTCCGGGATAGCAGAGGCGTTCATGAAGGATTGTAAGCGAATTGTTGTCTGTACACAAGCTTACCCTTGATAGAGCATCGGCAGCTATATTTTCAGGACCAGACCGATACGAAATGTTGTATTTAAAATCGGATAGCTCCAACCTCCAGCGAGTTAACTTTTCATGTTTAATTTTTCACGTCTTGTGGGCATCGAACAGAAAACTTACTGATATCTGGTCTGTAATAACATTGAAGTATGGAACTGTTAGAACTAAATGTCTCCAATTGCGACAACATTCGATGATAGCACATGCTTCGCGTTCGACGATTGACTGATTTCTTTCTGCTTTGGATAGCGTACGAGACATGAAGGCGACTGGTCTACCAGTTTAAAGATTATATCGATTTATATACAGTTATATTAATTATAAAAATCATGCAAATATAGTCTTCAAGATAAAATTGTAAAAACATGACATCGAGAAAAACAACAAATAAACGAGTTTTTTTTTAATAATAATAATATGATGCAATCTAATACAGTCAATGAAAACAATTGTTACAATAGAGACGCCAATAGATAATTGTTACAATGCTTGCTGCTAACTATAAATAAACATATAGAGCATAGAGACACATATTGGACGCATATAAAACGTCCAATTCTAAACTGAAATATTCATAAAAAAGAGAACGAAATTTATGAAAAAAATATTTTAATGGTATATAATTATTATATTACTTTTCTATTTTTGATTATTTTATTTAGTATGTAATAACACATTACATATATATCACGATGTGAGTTTTATTGCTTCGTAAAAATGTTCCGTATGCGAACTTAAAGAAATTATAGCGAAGTCCTCGGTTCCTTATTTTATTTTCATTATTTTATTTTTCCTCAATTTCTTTTCTTAATTTTTGTTTTCTTATTTTTGTGAAGTTTCCAGTTTAGATTTACTTTTTTATTCAATAATTTATATGTTTATGCATTTTTTGGAGCAAGTATTGTAACATTTATTTATTGAAGTTCATTATTTATTAAAATCTACATTGCGGTATCACATATATATATATATAATTAATATACTTTTAACCGTTTGCTTTTGAGTATCATCTTTCATTGTTCCCATTATTGAGAAGATGTCGTATTTGTTTTGAATGCCTTTACATTTTATGCAAAATTTTATTATACAATACTGACAGAATTTTATGATTGCAATGTAAACAATAATTTTTAAATTATAAAAATATTTAAATAATGCAAAATACGATGACACAAGCATCGTAGCATGCTACCGCATCGTCTAATGGTCGAATTCTTCATTAATTTAAGACCGGCTTAAGTTCAGTACCCAATTCTAAAAATGCTTAATGAAATACATCGAATACTATTTGAATATTATATTCAAATATTATAGTGAAAGTGAATAGTATTATATTCAAAGTGAAATTATAGCTTAAGGCAAATACGTATAATCCGTATTTGCCTTAAGCTATAATTTCACTTTGATAAAGTTTTTAGAAATTCATGTAAATTATTTTTAATATTTTCAAACTTTACTTTTATCAGAGAATTAATTTGGAAGGCTTCAATATATAAATATTATGCAGATTTCATATATAATATAGACGTATACAAAATGTATAGCTTATATAATTAATACATATTATATTTAATAAAATTGCGGCATTTTTGCGAGATAACATGATATAAATAATGGTTCATTATACTACTACATAAGTAGTATGTACAGATATTTAAATATTAAAATATAAATTTTATTCGTATATATTTATATTAAATATCAATCATTTAGGAATATGTATTTCAATTATTATTTAACACTATCCTACCCGGGGAGATATAGGGACGAATCGGCTCGTGCTATTTTGTTTTTATAATCATTTTTAAATAAAAGACGTCGTGAGGTCCACGGACCCCACAGTTGTTCACCTACTTTTGAAAGTATTTTTCAAAATTATTTAGAAAATTCCAGTGTAATAAACATATTTGTATTTTTAGCTATCTTTTAATACCGAAATTCAGAATAATATATACATAAAAATATAATTTTATAGATTTATAAATATATATAACAGTACTCAATGTAAATAGGAGATATCAATGTGAAATAAAATATATGTACATTATAATAGACGAATGTCATTTGGTAAAGTAAGATAATCTTGATGATTCTCTCAACAATCTGATGCAATGTTGTATGTTTGTACAATCATAGACCTATTGCACACTGTGCGCAGAGCGGCGCAGCTCGTAAAATATCTTAAAATCATTAAATCTTATGAGGCAATGCACACCGAAAGCAGCGCGTCGAAAGTCAATGATTCAAATTCTACATTTTACGCGCGTCAAAAATCAGTATTAACATGGCTCACTGATGGGGTTAGTGTTCGCCAAAGGTTGCGATGCCTACTTTCCGCAAGTGATGTTTACAGTGACAGTAATTCATTTGTGGATATTATATTTAATATGGAGATTGCAGTTAATTCGATGACAGTTTTCGAGCGAAACCTAAGTACACATTGAGTGTAAACTCATTTATCAAATGTATGCTGCAATTTGACCTTATATCCTCAAAAGAGCACAAAGCCTAAAAGCGATGAAGAGGAACTCACTATACTGTCCCGATTAATTTCTGTTTATTTGTAGATTTTCTGCAGAGAGTGATGCAGCACTGTGACACGCTCGGTGTAGACTAGATCTTCGTTCATGTGCAGCGGCCTCGACTAGGCCATTTGTTAGACAGCCACTATCAACACACACGCCTACAGGCTACAATTTAAGGCTCTATCTTAATAGGGCGCGAAGTATAGCAGGCGAGTTAATTCGCCCTCTGTCTCACCCTGACCCTCCCGGTTGTTTCTGATACGGGTAGGATAGGATGGGTTAAGGCGTATGTCGCGACTTTAGTCTTGATGTGTCCGATAAACATCTTTCAGTCTGCCCCACCCTATTTCCTACGCGGTTCAAGCTGGTAAGCTGGTGTCATGGCTTTGATCTTCAGGTTCACGCACGGATGCGCATCGAGAAATGATGTGATCTCATACAGTTCATGAGATGTCCAATGGCGTACCCAGGATTTCTGTAGAGTGGGTGTGCAGCTAAGGAAAAAGGGCATTTTAAATTATTTTGTAAAATTTCGCAATTTTCTATTTTGTGTCTTCATACAACGTGGTTCCTACATATAATTTCCTACTTCTGACACCTATCGTAAATGTTATATTACTTACTATGACTCAGTTTTATTAACGCTATTACAATACATATAATTTTTGAGCATAATTGTATGTTTACATAATATATCGTTCGAAATAAAATATTTAAATAAAAAGAAAAACACTTCACTACAAATGTTAACGAACCTATATTAAATATAAATTAGCAATAAGGGTTGTATGCTCTTTACCAGGTTGTTATAACCGTACACTGAAATAAACAGTTAACTTGAACATTTACAATAATTTATGTTCTTCAGAAGAACTTCATTCTGCGAGTCTTGGATTCTATAAAGCGAGCTACAACTCTATCAAGATTAATCTTCTCCACAATATCATTGTGACATAGTAGTAGTAATAGGGAGTTCAGACGATTTTGTGACATCGCATTCCTTCGTGCAGTTTTTATGAATTTAAGAGCTGAATCTGCTCGTTCAACAGATGCGGAAGTGACTGGGATAAGAAGTAGGAGTTTCAAAATTCAAAAAATATTCGGATAGCAGGAAATTTGAACTTGAAGCTTCGGATAATTGAGCGTTTTTTCGAGAGTGTCCAGTGTCTCATCCTTATCTTCCCACAGAACTTTTCTTCTTTCGATTTCTTCATTATACGAATTCAGACATGGGAGATCTGAGCCGAAGTAAGTCAAAATACTAGCTGTGGTGTCAGAATCCAATCACTGTTCAACATTGTTGGGTAAAGGAGCCAAACCCCTCATTGCAAGCTTACTGATGGCCCCAAAGCGTTTGTCTAGCGCACTAATGAGTTTCACAAGGTAGGGTTGGAAAACCGAAACTCTGTAGTATTGCTCAAGCGTTGAACAGGGGTGATTTTCCCGATGGTCAGCGTGGTCACAATAATTTAATTGTGGTGCGTGTGAAGTATTAAAATTGTATTTAAAACCAAATAATTAAAACATGTCTCAAAAAGCATTTAATCCAATTTTGTGCTAAAATGTCTATTACTTACATTTCTATGTCTCTTTACTTAAATTAATAGTTGATAGTACATAGATATTATAACTGATTGACTAATTGCATTTTATTGCTTAATAAGGTTTATTAATATTTTTCTATCAGTAAACTCAAAAGGGGCACTCTTGGTAAAAGGGGGGGGGGGATGCGCGTGCACGGCACGCACTATGCTATAGGTACGCCGTTGATGTCACTAGACTCGGTTTTCCCAATTCGCAGGACAAATTCTATCACCGATTTTTCAGTTGGTTCTGGTGTTAGATCCGTTGTTAACGCAGAATTTGTTGGTCTCAATCATCCAGTTATTCAAAGCTTCCCTTTGCTCGAGGCTGGGTTGAAGGTCCTAAGCCGGTTGTCTTCGCTGACTGTGACAGGGGCAGTAGACGATGATGCCGGTGATGCCGGTGATGCCGGTAATGTCTTCTCTTTGGTCGCATTTTATCTTGATCCTTATATTTTATTTAAAATAAAACTCCCAATAAAGCATACCGTTTTCGATAGATTTGTTGTTTCTCATTCATAAATTTAAGTATAAACTGCAGAATTATTTCAAAGTAAAAATATGTTAATCGTGAATTTTTGAAATACATATTTACATTTTCCGTACATTTTGTTCAGAAATAATAAGTATATGGTTTAAAATGTTAAAAAAATTAACGGGACAAACATTTTGAATTATATATAATATGTTCTGTTTTATAATAAAACTAAACATTTAAACTTCATTTTGGAAGCATTAATTATCGCAAATAGTTAACACATTCGCGATAAATAACCTTCAATATTATCAATAATCTATTCATTGTGCCGTGCAAAAGTCAATAATTAAAACATAAAATAATTCAAAAAATTACACAAACAAATTTCCAATCAATTTAAAATCACAATAAGATCAGTTATTCTGAACCCCTGAACATAATTTCGCCCAAAAACTTGACGGGTAGGTTATCTTTTAAATTGTATCACTGTTCAGTATGTCTCTATGACCCCTCAAGCCTATGTTTAGACTTGACTTTCACTGAAATATTGCAATAATAATAAATAGTAAAGAGAAAAAGTGCAAGCATTTATGTATTTTATAAAATAGTATGAATTTTTAAAAATAGTCTTTAGTTTTCCTTATTGTCTTTACAGTCAGACTTCCAACAAATATTTTCGATAAACATAACATAGGACTTCATAAATTGCGTGGAAATATTTCTATCTAACGAAAATTAAACACATGCGTGTATAACTAAGCACCCTCCCTCATTTGTTCTGTTTTAAGTGGAAGTGCCATAAAAAGCCCCTATTAAGTGGATATATGCAAATTTAGAAGCACATTTAATCAAATATACGTAATTTTAGTAAATATTTTGAATATCACACTGCTTTTTGTCTCAAAGCCATTTTGTGTTCAAATGTGGAGGTGCAATCTTTAAATTTGAGCGCCTAATTCAAATATTACAACAATCACAACATAAGACACGTCACTAAACATCTCCACTTAATATTGAACATAAACGCATATCAAAAGAATGTGAAATATTAAACTGGAAAACTTTACAAAATACAGTTTCATAGCAATAAATGGATCGATTGAGTAAAAGTACGCTCCCTCCAGTTTTCTGAAAATGTATGATTTTTTATTTTTTTTGGGCTAAAAAATAATATTAATATGTTAACATTTACTTTAATAAGTTGAAGTTACATTTTAGTGGCATAACAAATTTTAGCCGTACTTAGCCGTACTGTTGTTTATTATTTGACATTTTCACAAGGAAATGTACACATATATATGTATTGAATCTGTTTAAAATAATTGTTACTAATTAATATTTCACTTAAAATATCGATGTTCTCAATTTTGCAGGAATATTAATTAATACATTTACGTCAAATATGTATAATGTTATCTTGGCTGAAGAAATATTATACAGGCAATGTATCTAATTGTTCACAAATTTTCAGTTGTTATTTAATACAATAAAACTTTAATACTTGAAGCATCAAATCATATAGAATAATGACATTAGCTTACATATAGACATTTAGAAGCAATCGGTATATAATTTCAATTTTAAAGAGATGTATTGGCCATGTTACCCTCATCCCTGAAATTTTAGAATATAATTAAAAATATAGCTTATACATTTTACCAAAATATTGAATAAACGCACTATGATTTGTAGTACCTATTTGTTATAATTAATAATTTTAATAATACTTTTCAGTTAGATTTTTCTATAATTTTATTAGTTCCTTGTTCCCACTCACCAGACGAAATAATCATTCATTCTCGACAATGATTCGCTATCTTTCGGACTCTTTATAATTATACACTCAACATATCACATATCACAACTCAAATTATCTTCCTTCACAGAAACTCTAGCAACTAATTTTCATGTTATAGTAAAGTAAAATATTTTTCAAAACTTCTTTTAATACACCTTATCTATTACTTCTCTCATCTGCTAGCCAACGTATATTTCATAATATATCACTACCGCACCGTCGCACAAAACATTAAAATAACACAACGGCAGTCGTAAAAACATGCATACATTAGACACGTCAAGGAAACACTTTAAATAAATTAAAAAAATAGCAATTCAAAAGAAGTATCTCCTACTTCTTAAAATTAAGAAATCGAAACGTATTTTTCCTGGAAGCGGAAATCCAAACTATTAGCGTGAATATAACTACAATATATTTTCATTTTCATTACAGATAAACAAACGAGATTATAAATGAAAAATTATTATCTACACTTAAACTCTTCCGTGGAGATAACATTAGAATAAGATACATGTTATACAGTTAACTTGAAAGGTAAAAAAGTGACTAAAACAGATATATTATATTTTACGAGTTGATATGGGATTTAATACCTAACTGTTAAAATATAAGTTGTCGAGAAAGTCAAATTGCTTTTGTAACAATGATGGAAAACAAAATATTATTTTAACTATATGTATATATAAATATATCATATTGCATATAAAATATAGAAATTAAATAATGTCTGCATAAAAGCTTATAAAAAGCTTGTTTAAATATATTGCAATAAAATGTCGTAAGAATAATGCAAATGCATGATAATATAGGGGGAATTGCGTTTTACACAAGTTGTGTATGAACACAATACTAAAAAATGATATAGCAAGAACTCTAAATATATTGGTATGTCTTAAATACACATATATAGATATATTTATAAATTGTAGTAAAAGGCATCAAACATACAATCTATATATGTTTACTATACTTTTTAAAATAATGTAATATACCAGACGATATAGTGAAAGTAGACACACAATGAAACTATGAACTATTCCAGTTTGTTTTTCAATTATAAGCGAAAGTAACAAAAAACAGAAATGCATATTAAATACATATATAATGAACGTAATTGTATTTAGCACTACAATAATTGTGATATAATTAAACATTTAAATAAATCATAATATATAACAAGTATATATGTATGTAAGTAATATATTTTGCAAGGATATATAATAAGAAATATTATATAAAATACTTACATAGGCACATACTACATAGTACATTATACAGTACACAATATAAATGCATTTATATATATTTGATTTAAAACTATTATTACGTGTAAAAGAAATGTTTGGCGGTTGAGAAAGAAAGAATGATTTAATGTCCGAAGTGAAAAGAGGTCTATGATTAACAAGTCCGAGAGTTAAGGAATCAGATGTGGAAAATGTGTTTATTCTGTCCGCTGAGATGGAACAATATGATGGAATTCTTAGCTAAATAATCGAATGAGCCTAAAATAATGATCGAAATAACTGATGAAATATTATAATTGTATGACTTTATAAAATGCCTAAAAACATTACTACATTTAGGTCGTTGTTGCATTTTTATGCTTAGGCATAATTATACATTGTAAATTATTGGGACATTTTATATTTAGTGGGGGAGAGTCATGACATAGGATATTGAATTGATCGATTGGATCACTATTACGACATTTAAATATATAGTATTTGTTTAACATTTTGGAAATATAGTAATTAATAAAGTTAGTACATTAATTAAGTGTATCAAAAATATAAAATTATGAGTATGAAAAATACTTAATTCAGCATTTAATTAAAAATATAAGGAAATCAGTAAATATAAAAAATACAAAAACACATATTTTTACAATCTCAATAAACGAATTTTGGAAGAAATTTTGGGATTCGATCATAATGTATCGCCTTCAAATTGATAAATTCTGTTAGTTCGTGTTTTATAATTTGGAGGTTTACATGCTTTTTCTCTCGTATGTTAATGATAGTTTTTCTAGACATATTACTGTTTAACATTTAAAATTTCTGTTTTTCTCGCTGCTGACATTGGCGCTATATAAAAATATAATAATTGTACTAATTATTCTTTTAACAATATATTCCTTTATGTTTTTACAGAATGAAAATCAATATGTGCAGTACCTAATATACGCAACAATAACTAACCATCTTCCTAAACTTTCTTTTTTAGCAATCATAACCCATAAGTAAATTTTTACAACAGCTTAATTTAAAAGTCAGTCTTTCTTAGTTGATTTATACAATGTAATAACGAATCATATTATACTTATTTCGCAGCCGAATTAATACGGAACTATTTTAAATACATATATAAAGTTAACTCAAAACATTTAACATTTGTCACTAATATTTTGTCTTTGTCAACCATCAAAACCATGTTTGTGAATCAATAAAGCAAAGGATTTGTTTGAGTAATACAACAAAAGTTTTTTATTGTTAAATAAAAATTGCATAATCATATAATTGTAATAATTACAACATAATAAGTGAATATTTAAACATATAGAATAATAAATAAATATTTGTATATAAAGTAAAGTAAAGTATTACATATTTCAATCAATTGATCATTCTAAATATCCGTAACACAATGCCAGATATATAGAAATATATTGACAGCATTATTGATAGAAAAAAAAGAAGTACGATATGATACTATAATAGACAGAACATTATAGTCTAAACTGTCACAGTGGACGTCTAGGTAACATATAAGACAAACTTCAATTTCCGACACATAACATAGATAATAAAATTCACTCCCATGTGTTGCCTAAAACTCTTCCACATATGTTGGTAATCCTGGAAATATTATAAATTAATTAAATCACCAAAATTCTGTTAAATTTATATGTTATAATCTCAATAGTTTTCGAAAGATTATACAAGAATTAGGCAGAGTTTTTGATCTGGATATTTGTTACATACACCTTATAAAATGTGTTTTAACATAAAAAGTAATTTGTTAGTTTGTATCGCTATCGATTAAGATATTACTTGTTTACAAGATACGTGATAGCTTAATAATAAGTTCGTAAACTGCATGCATGGTAACGTCTTAGAATGTTAATCTTGATACTAAATAAATATCCGATATCAGTGTTAAATACACGTTATGCTAAGCGCTTTTACACAACTAGCAAAGACAGATAATAATCAAGGGAACAATAAATCATTATTAATATCTGTGTGTATACTAAATATATGTATTGACACTATAAATAGGAAAGTACGTTAAATGAATGCTTTAATAATAACTAATAGACAACATCCAAACATAATGCATAACATAAAGCGCAAGGTTTCATATCGAGTTGGGTGATTTTCAATTAATATATTGTATGTTTTAACGAAGACATAATCATGTAAATATAATATTCAATATAAAATTATCAAAACAAAAATGACAGCGTCGGAAAAATAAAAGCCAAGTAATACTCCTAAAAAACAAAAAAAAATTATATATTGATGAAATGTAGTACAGTCATTGAAAAAAATTGTTACAAATGGACGCCAACGTAAAATTGTTACAATGCTTGCTGTCAAAATTAATAAAACATATGGATCAGAGTAATACATATACAATCTAAACTGGAACATTCATAAAAATGGAACATCAAAAAAACATAATTATAATAAACAAATCAGGTCGCTTTCTAATTTCTATTATTTAGCTTATAATGTAACAACTAATTACATTTAAATGTATTTGTGGGACTATCATTGTTTCTGTAAAAATGTACCATTTAAAGATTTCGCAAAACTTTCTTTATAAAGGAATTTTTGCAAAGTCCTCGGTTCTATTGAATTATTATTATTATCCAGTTTCTTTATTGTTATGAATTTTTCAGTATAGAAATACATATTTTATACAATAATCTTTATGTTTATGTATTTTTGACAGCTGCAGGCATTAATTATTTGCGTTTTTTATAAAACTATTCTATGCTGTAATGCATATTATTAATATAATTTTAACTTTTTTAACTAGTGATAGCTGGTTTCTTGACTTACTTTGTTGGAAGCGGTCGTTTTTGTTTCGATATCAATTACATGTTGGCAAAATATACCTACCAACATATATTCAAAGAATTTAATGTTTGCAGAGTAAATAATAATTTCTAAATTATATGTAAATCGTGAAATATTGGAACAATTCAGAAACCTGACACAATGCATACTAGCATGCAATTACAACGTCAAATTAGTGAATATTTCACTTTTCATGTGCAGGACAGTTAAGCTAAAATGTGATATATAGTTTCACATTAACATAAAATATACGCGTTAAATAAAGCTAAAATCAGCACTATCACTGTTTTAATCTTCTGTCCAATATAAAGATTGTCAATTAGAAGAGAATGCGGTAAAACAAATTATTTTTATTTTTATTAATTCAAAACTATTAAGAAACTTTTGTTGTGGTTTGTATTCGATTTAAATTGGTCAACAGATTATGTGTACATCTGTCGCGAACGTTCAATTTCGAACAAGAGGATTAAGTATTGACCTGCATCCTTGCAGAACTGCCGGTGTTTTGGTATCGACGAGTTGTGTTGTGGCGAGCAGCTTCCTTACGACAACATCGCATCGATTGATAGAAGGCCGTGCGAAATTGTCTCCCCGAGGCCATATAAAAATAAAAGTTGCTCGCATGCGAACAGTAGCCGAGTGTAAGAAGGCTCTTAAATATAAGACCATACACACCTAATGCGGCAACATTTCCAGTCAGAACAAAATTGATTCCCAACTCAATGATTCCATCGATAAGTGTAAAGAATGAGAATGGGGAGTAGGTAAGAAGAAATACCAGGTTGATCATGAGGAGCATTCGAATGAGTCGATTAGAATCGCTGTCAACTTTACTTCGGTTGTCAGTGACTGTTGATGTCATATGTCGACGTTGGTTTAAAGACTGTCGAATCCGCAAAGCAATCAGTGAGTTAAAGATAATGAGGAGGGTAAATGGGACAACAAATCGGGAGAGCATGTCAAACCATATCCAAATTGTGTAGACATCAGGAACGAAAATCATCGAGCATATGATTCCAATGATGGGAATTCGTCCAATACTTGCAATGTATAGGATAGGGAGATCTTTGCAGAAGATCAGTAGAGTCAAAACGACTACTAGAACTAGCGTGCGCCGCATACTGCAAATAGTCTTCGCTCGAAGAGGATGCGCGATTGATATGTAGCGTTGGATTGTGACCAAACAAAGCATCCAAACGGACATGTC
>JAYRBW010134146.1:0-15687 GCA_036023295.1 Invenusta paracnida
ATTTTTTGTCTTTTGGACCTTGAAAATCCTTGAAAAGTCCTTGAAAACCATTGCTCAAAAAGCGCGGGAACCCTGATATATTCTTTTCACCATATGCAAATTTATTATTAGTCAACTTTTTTCCAAACTAATCGCTTGCAGTAAGATACTTTGATCATTGAAAATATTTACTGTTCTTTTTGGTATTATATATTTAGTAACAAGAATTATTTCATTTCTATTGCTTTGTCTATAAAAACACATGATAAACTACTATATACTATGTAATTCTATTTTAATATATTTTACGGTAGGTCCATTTATAAATAATATAAAGGTACATATTATTTTTATGTAATTGAAACATGATAATACTATTGATTTTTTTAATCAAATGCGTTGACTTTATGCATATATTCATATTCTTTGCACAATATAAATTAAGTATTATTTATTAAAACCTTTTCATTTTCAGAATGTTGTACTCGGGTTTTACAACTTCAATTTAGGTCCATCACCATCTGGATATTTCAAATTCTATAGTGCAGCTTTATCTATTATTGAAATAGGTGGGTTAGCGTTTCTTATTTAAAACTTAACAATTTGCTCTTTGTCACTATTTAATTATGGTAATGTTATTGTTATTTTTACTTTTTCGAAAAACATATTGTTCTCGATAGACGATAGAAAATTATATTTTTGAAGACGTTTAGAAAGTGCAGCCTAATCTGTCGTCTTTTTATTGAGACATTATGTTATCGAAAATGTAATTATTTATGTTTATATCTAATATATATTTTAGTGTCATAATACTGTTTATAGGACCATTCAAATGTTCATAATTCAAAGTTTGTTTTTTGTCAACAAAATAAGCTGTAAATCATGATTTTAATAATAGTATTGAAAATAATTTAAAGAAAAAGTTTTAATACTCCTATTCAAAAGATTAACGTAGTGCTAAAAATGTTTCACTAAAATAGAAGGCATTGTAATTTATATATTTAATAGCTCGAATGTAACCTTTGTTAATATTACAGACAATTATCGATCTACTGCATTTGCAATTGTTCCAACGGGAAGCATTGGTTTGAGGAATTCTTACAATATGACCCATAATGGTGACATGATTCTGTTGACAACTGGTAATTATACCGCAGTAAGTATTACATGTTTATCGACTGGATATTTCCGTGATATTTTAATTAATATATGCGAAATTGAAATGTTATCACTAGTTTAGTGATTAATAACAACTATTATCTGTATATTTTCAGGTGTCTTTCAACATAGCCCCCAATACTCCCGTGCAAAATCTTATAAATTTCATTACCCAGTCATCCATAACTCCACTTGTCGACTACATAGAGCCGCGACAAGTGAAATCCCTTCGTCTGGGTAAAATACTTCGCAAAGGTCCCGCGTTTATTCTTGCCCTTGGGGAAAGTATATCCTCTTCAACAGCAGAATTTTATCGTGCACTGGTAATTATTGTTTCATATTCATTCGTTGTCTAACTTTATATTAATTTCTCTACTTTGACTATTATCTATTACATTTTTCATAAACTCTACCGTAATGAGAAGTCATATATAGTTTTAATGCAGTGCAAACAAAAACATTATTTAGTATAACTAGCCGTGCAACAAAATGAAGTCCAAGTAGCCGTAAAATAATAGCGTCAATTTAGACGTAAAATATATACGGCTAATCAGACGTAATATAATTATTTTATCAGTAGTACTTTGTAAAATCATTCATATCATCAAGTTCAATACACGTTTTATGTCAATAATATTTATAAAGGTATATAATATGTTGTTTATAAATTTAAATTATGCTTTCTATATTGAATAAATTAATAATAGACAGAACATTTAATGTATTGATCTAACTGACGAACTAAACAACATACAAATATGAAGTTATTATATATACACTTCCATATTGCAAACGAAAAATAAGTTATATTACAAACTAACATTATCTATGATCTTACATGTTTTTCTCGGAGATTAAATAACTACTTATTACTGATAATTAATTATTGTAATAATGTCAGTTTTAGTAATGAAATAATGAATCAGATAAAATTAATTTATCATCGGGATCTCTTTTTTTCTTCATGAAGGTATAGGACAAAGCTGTGTTTTAATTTGCTAAATGCTGAGCCCCAATCAAAATCTTATATCTAATTTAATCCATTGATCATATGCACCCATATAGACATAATAATTAGTGCGATTATAGATTATCGAGGAAAACGATTCTTGAATATTCTTCGATGTCAGCAACCTTGTGTATAAATGATGGAGAAGCTATTGGACAAAATGACGTAGTTAAATCTAGACTATAGTTGACATATTCTTCATTGATCATATTTATGTGAGTTGAGATTTTGTTTAAAAATGAACACTGAAGAAAGCCAACGATTGTTTGCCTAGTTTCTCAGAAACTTAAAGCTGACTATAATACCTGACATCCATCATGCTTGCTTTTGCTTTATTAATGTTTATCAAGTGTGTTATTTCAGTGCATTAATAGTTACATTCCGGAGAGGCTAAATATCTCTCATCAGGTTAAACTTAGCTAACTGCATACAAACGAATTATACGAATAAAAGGAAATGTAGGCACAAAAATTTATCCGAACTAATCACATAGAGGAACGCATTTATTTAACAATAATTTACTGCACTTCAAAACTAACACGTTCTCACTCCCCATTTTTCACTTTAAAACTTGCGTACAGATTCGAGACTTGGCCTTCAGCTATACAAGTTGCCTTTCAACCGAGAACTCCAACTCAACTCTCAACGACCCCATTACCACTGATATCCGTCGACAACTCAAGTACTCTCGGGACCAGCGACAATCTCTAGCAACCGCCTGGGAAGCCACCTGTACCGCCTGGCGAAAGACTCGCCGACCACCAGTCTGCTGTCGCACCTACCGACAGCGCCACCACGATTTATTTATGCACCCCTGTCCGCCCTTACCAACTAACTATTCACCTACTGATGGGGACTACCCTGGACTTGAAAAGGGGGCTGGTTATGCAGCCCTTCATGGACCAACGTTAGTCAGTTTGGACGCTTGTTCGACCTGTCCAAGGACCGCGACTAATATGGGTTTGTTACCGGGGTGATTGGGTTAATAAATTGCGCATAAACAATGTGTACATATTATTATTTTATTTACTTTAGTTGTTTCAATTTCACATATCTATCTGGATCCAAGTGCTTTAGTAATAAATTTGTGAGCATAATTAAATATTAGTCATGATTTAGTTTCACACGATCCTTTTGTTTTTATACAATATTTAAATGATATAATTAATTTAATAGTGTTTTATTGCAAAACGTTTTCGTAGGTTTACATCGTCAGAGCTGATATAAAAGTGATACAATGAAGTAGGTATAATAGTAAGTTAAATACTAATTTACAGTGTGTGACGTAATACAATAGTGACGAGCTCACGGAAACAAATAAGACTAATACAATGAGATCAATATCATATGCACGAACACACGTACACAAGATTAAAACCGTAAGAACAGAAAGATACTAGGTGCAAGAAATGTTAATAAATATACATAAATATAATAGGTATAAGTAGTATAAAGAATAAGATATAAAGAGATAATGTATAGCATACATAATAAAAGCCCAATAAAATAAAAAATAAATTTTATACCACAATTATTTCGCTCACCCGTAATTACTCACTCGCATCACCGTTTATAACAATCGTAACGATAAATTGTAGGTGTATTCTTCTTTTTTGTTCATTGTCGAGAATTTTTCTTTTAAGTATGGCTTCTGCAATTCTTGTGTCGTATTCCTTTGTACAGGATTTGTAGCGATTCTTCTTGGATACCATTAACGCAATGGTGAGTTGTTACTGCCGTTGACCCTCTATTATGCTCCTTCCAGCGTTGTTGAAGATGTCGGCAAGTGTAGCCGACGTAGTGACCTTGACAGGTCTGACAATAGATTTCTTAAAAAACGTCGGATTGGAGCATTTTATTTTTTCTAGCCTTACTGTTGCAAATAATTCTTAGTTTTTCGGTGCGTATTGCAGTTCTTATATTGGTATTTTTCCCTTCGTTGATTCGCTGAACTTTCTTCAAAACATCTTTTATTTGTTTTTCTACTCAAGGAAGTGTTAACGTTGTGGTCGTATTTTTTCAGTGTTCTCGTTTTGTAAGTTTTTTTGTTCGTGTAGTTTTTCTTTTGTCTTTAATATTAATTTGTTCAATAGTTTATTTTTTATAGAGTATATTCTTGACTTTCTTTAGTTTTTCTTGTTTACTTTTTTCATCTGATGGTATACGTAGGGCTCATTCAATCATGGCAGTTGCCGCCGATTTTTTATAAGTAATATTTTATGGATATCTTAGCACTTTTCTCTCTGGTTTTTCTATAAACACTAGTCCATCCGTAAACGTCAGTATATACTTATGCAGTGAAAATTTTATAAAATTGACATTAATCGTGAATTTCCATGCATTCTGGAAAAATAATCATTCCTATAATTTGCATTGGAGTTGTTTGTGTATAGTTTGATGTAATTAATAATGAATATTCTTTTAAAAATGCCCGATGACGATGCCGGTGCAAATTGCTTTATAAGAATATTCAAGTTTAATTACATTATCTTTTATACTCTACAATGAAATCATTACAATTTTCATTATCGAATTTCTAAATTACGATATAATATTAAAGACAAATTTGAATCTCTACTTTTTATCACAATATTGTACATTACCTTTAAATAGAGCAAAATCTTCCTATTTTTTGCACTATTTCTTATAATAAATAAATATTTACATATGTTTGTCTCTTTTTTTCTTAACATATTTTTTTCTGTTAATGTTTAGTAATAAAATTATTTTTCTAGATTTCTGAGTGATTTTAATGTCCGGTTCCATAAAAAAAATTCACCTCCTTGCAGTTCTGTAAAAACCAATAAAATAATGCACGTGAAAAAAGCTGTAAAATATAGGCATTGGTCGTTACGTGCATTCTGAAAAAATAATCAATTCTGTAATTAGCACGAGTAATTTATTTGTTAGCAATATTGCTTTAAAAAATAATGTTGTTTTTAAACAAATTTGATAAGATACTGATTTGGACGACGTATCCTGTCTATATACATTTATTATTTTGAAATTATAATTATTATAGACTATTTTTGTAATTCTAATTTTTATAAATGATATTTATCTCCAACCCTCCTATCAGGAGACGAAGCTACCTTCCCCTACAAGCCCACAACGACTAGCCCCCCACCGCCACTTCCCCGAGAAAATCGACAAGCCAAGCGCCTTCTATGGGACCTCCTCAACTACCAAAATTCGGCACCGGGACGCCCTCCCGCTGATGGTGGAGACACCCCGCGTCCTCTCTGGGGCCGGCCACCAAGTCAGGGTTACCTTTTACCCGAATTTACAACCCACCCAGATTCAGCTATCGACTCCGGTGCTTACCGCCTTCTTAATTTGGCCTGTGCTGAAAACTTTCCACTATCCGCCACTTCACTACACGCCTGGGACCGGTTCTACCCTCTGCTACCCTCGCCTTTAACATCACAGGTTCCATACCTGGAGAATTGGGGGGAGGCGGGTCTGAGTTGTAAACACAACCGAAGTCTTCACTTTCACACACTGGAAATGGGGTTCTACTCACAACTTGCTGATAACCTTGGCTTTAAATTAGATTCTAGTCTTCCCGTTCAGTTTGCTATTCTTGATTGGAAGGTATGTGCAGTTCCCAAAAATTGAATACTCAACAGTAATTTTTGTATTATCAAAATTTATTAATAAACTAATTTATATTATATTTCTAATCCCTTTGTTTTAGAATGAAGCCCTCTATCAATTAAACCAATCACCTACGTATGAAAATCTTGGTAAATATAAAACTAATATTTTTGAATGTTTATCTCAGTAATGTGAAACTTTTTCATCTTTAGGAATATCTGCAACAAAATCATTTGTTAAAAGTTCATATTATTACTTTTATATTATTTTTATTTCATTTTGCAAGTTGTAGTTGTTTATCAAACACAGCACTACTTACCAAGCTGATATATATATATATATTTTTTTTACTGTTTTCCATTCTGGTTGAAGCTATTTAAGAGAAATTACATTATAGCTAAATTAAGTGCATACAGCATCAGTACAAACCGCGTCTAATAATTTAACGGATATACATAAAATATACCTTTGATATGACTTTTCCAAAGCTAAAAAAAATCCAATAATTCTATAATATATCAGTGTGAAAAGTTTGCGTGTGAAACAATTTACCTTTTTAAAATTAGCCATTAATGTTGTCGGAAAATAAATATTAATACTATCAATACCTTGATTTTGATTTTGAATACGTGAATAGTATTTTTACCTCCCGAAAGGCATCAAAATTTATAATACAATACAAGTAAGATTTTGTACTTTTTTTGTAATATCTAATACTTCTTCAAGACGGTAATTATACCATATTGATTAGAGCAACTGAACCTAAAGAGCGATATCTATTCTTGTGTAGTATATAATATCTATCTCTTTTTTAAATAACTACATCATTTATTTTTGTCATCTTTGTTTCTCTTCTGCATTGTATGTATGCATTCTATATGCATTTATTTACTTAAGATGTAGCTCACTCAGATTTGTAACTTAAATAATTTCAATATACGTATTTTAATCATTATTATTAATAGTAGAGGATAATAAAAATGTGGTGATTCTCATAAAAAATATCTTAAAACTTATGTAGTATTATAATACAGTTAATTTTGAGTCACAATAAATCAACTAGCTAGTATTCCATTAATGAAGTTATAATAATTATTTCTATATAAATCTCATGCATATTATAAATTTCATTTATGTTTAAAATCGTGAGTTTGACTAAATTATATTCACAGATATACGTGTATACTTTTTCACGTGACGCTGATTATTATCACGGTCGTGGCATCCACCTTTCCATTTCAGCCGGGTTCATCACACAGTTCCACCGAAGTCAATTGACTCCTCACCTACGCTCTGGCGGATCCCATTCGCATCCCTCCCCTAAACAATGCTCCAGCCCTCCACATTCCTCTTCTAGTCCCCACCTTCAAAGTTGCTTAATAACTAGTCTCAATGGGCAAGAGTTGGCTAGTCGCATGAAACGAGCCAACAGGAACCTAATTTTATTCTTCTCTGCCAGATGGTGCGGATTCTGTACAGCCTTTGGACACCTATATCTCACACTGGCGCAGCACTATCATAAGCGCTACACGGGGTCTGCCGCACCACTGTTTACCAAGTAAGAAAGAGATATGTGTTTAAATACGACTTTAAAACGAGAAATTTTATTTTTCGCCAAAGACATGTGATATTTTTTAAATCATAAACTTGATATTCAAATGTTCGAGTCAAAATTGTTATCAAGGCTTTTCATATTTTATTCACTGTGAAAATCATCTAATAATTATTGTCCTGATTGTCAACAAAAATTGTGTTTAATATATTATAAAGACATTTTTGGGAGTTCTCAAAGAGTTGAAATATTTTCATATTTATATTTATATGAATTTGTTTGATCAACTTTGGTTTGAAATCATTACCGGTTTAATTTTGCCGATCTTAATTCATCCTAATTACTTCTAAATAAGGTAAAGTCTTATAGGAAACGATTAGAAATACTAATTAGGTACTTCTGATGAAATTCAACAGATGTGTTAATGAAATAATCATATTACAATAGTATAAAATACATATTATTTTCATACCAGTCGAATTCAATTTCCTACAGTCATTAAACAATAATTACTACAATAAAGGAATATAATTATTATTATTATGACTTCTAACTTCATTGAAAATAATTCTAAAAAAATTTGCCATCGTTTTATAACTCCAGGTTACTAAACTATTTATATACTTATATAAAAAAACTAGTGATTGATTGAGACTGTTGCGGTGTCTAAAGCAGTAATAATATCATTTATTATAATTATCCAATCGGTGATATTCTTGATTTACTTAAAATGCCTTTTTGGGATATAGATTATGTTATCTTACTGGTACTTAATGAATTTTATATTTTTATATATTTTTACATTGCAACTTATATTTACTTTGTAGAAAAATAGTTTAATACTTTTTATGCTTTAGATTCTCCAAAAACTAATATCATTTAGTAATTTTTTTAATTTCTTGTAAAATTTAATTTTATAATAATTGCTCATTATTTTTATCAAATAATTGTAACATAGTAGCTATACTCAGTTTTTACATACAGTGTATTATACCATTAGATTCAAATACACACCAAATGTTGTATTTTGATCTATCGTTACATTAATTGAGATATCTAGTTTTTCTAAAAATAATCTTGATAAACAGATTTTGCTTCAAGCAAGCTATTTTTTCATAATTGTCATGCAAATAGTTATTGATTATAGTACCTTAAACACCTATTCATTTACCTAATGTTACAAAAATATCAGATCTAATAATGAGCTATTGTATCTTTTCTTAGAATCATCATCATGTTATAGCAATAACATCAATATTACTTCCTTGTTTAAAATAGTTTTTGTAAAAATTTGTATTTTTTAAAAATATTTGACTGTGTGCGCTAAAGAAGAAAGCAGAATAACGCTGATTAAAAGTTTTTTCTTAATTATGGTCTAGTACTACATATTAATTTATTTTTACATTAAAGTTAAAATCACTTGTTTTATTATGGGTAGTCGCCACTTGAAATGTTATTAAATATTGAAAATATCTTATTAATAAATTAATTATCCCTGATAGATTAAATATCTAAGATTAATTATATTAATATTAAATAAATTATAGTATAGAAATATATTTAAAAATTGTCTTCAATATATCCTAATCGATAACTAAATGACTAAATAAAATAGTAGTCTTTCTTTTTACAGGATCGATGTGACAGAAAATGATCTCCCCTGGAATTTTCAAACGGATAAGGTTCCCAGCTTGCTATTTTTTCCTAAAGGAAGGTAAATTGTTGGCACTGTTTATTTTGAGTGTAATTTTTATTAAAAAACTTGACAACTAGTTCCAATACATAATATGTTACATAATAATTATATATAGATCTATTTAGGAATTTATATGGAATAATCCAATAACGCAAAATTCCTGAAGCTATTCATACCAAATTAATTTATTATAAAAGCTTTATAGATTTTTATCATTATACATTAAAAATGTATATCATTATTTTACTTCTGTAAATTGTTTTCATTTTGTAATTTCAAAATGTTGTGACAATTTCATAGCGTTGTATATTTAAAAATAATATCTTGCATGAATCTATAGACATATTTTCATGTACAATTCAAAACAATAATGTATGTTTTCTGAAATTCATTTTATAAGTTATTTATTTCAGTGACAAATAAAATATTTAATTGAAATTTAAGTCTATCTTCAAATTTTTCCTGGTTTTATATATATTTTTAAATAAGTTTCTTATTTTTCCTCTGTTTTTCGTTTATTTTATTTTATATTAAATGGAATCGTTTTGTTTTTAATCAAACTTTATTTTTGTACAATATTTTAATATATTCGCTTATTTTTAAATAAATAAATAGTACAATAATTTAAAATATATTTTGATGTTGATAATTACAATATTGTTTCTTTTTTATACTTTTATTGCTTTTATAATATAGTCATCTAATATACTAGTATTTTGTATATCTGCTGCGATATAATAATTACATGTAAGTATGAACTTGTTAATTTTGCTTAACATAGTTACATGGTAGCTTTTAATACATTGATGTATCTATTTTTACGCTATGTTTTGCTAATAAGAAAATATGTGCGATCTTATTTTAATTTTTTATGAATGTCTTAGTTCTATGTCATTATATAATTCCTAATTACTTTTAGAAATTCTACTATCGTACTATATCTTTATAATTAATGCTTAAACCTAATCTATACATACACAAATTTTGTTTTATATCTTATCACAGGTCCGCTATATATAATGTTTTGTCAAATAAGTCAATGTTTAATTTTCTATTTTTTTAGCACAACAAGTGTTATTATTACATAATTTAACGATCTTTTCCATGTTACAAAAAGATTTCCTTTTCTAGATAATTATGTATAATCTATAGATAGCAATTTTGTATGTATGATATCTTAAATATCATATTTTAATTTTTATATAAATTTACTTTATAAATTAAATAGACTTATTACATGAAAAGTACTAGTGTGGTATCGTATTTATAAATAAACTAGATTGCGTGTATGACTTTATTCGTCTTATTATAATAATACTGCTGTTTATTTAAATCTGTGATTTAAACACTGCTCTTTCATTTTATTGATAATTCTAATCAATAGTCTTCTGTAACACTAAGCCAATTTAATAAGAGATGCTATTTCACATAATTTGTTATATTAAAAAAATAAACTTAAAATATTTTTGGGTTAATTCTGTCCCCCCATATCAGACGTCTGTTTTACATTATTTTATTTGCATTATTTCAAAACCTAATGTTCCATTGTGATATATTTGGGATTTTATATATAATTTAAACAAACTACATAATAATATACATCGTTTTGTCCGTTAATCAGATATTCCGAGTCTTCATCTCTATCTCTCAACGCCTCCATTGGTCTAGTGGAAATGGTGAACTTTGTCGATAAACAACTCCTACAAAATCGACGCTTTGTTCGTAGTCACCACCAACCGTCACCGCCACACTGCAATAACCGATGTATTCTTTTACTTCGTTCCTCCCTACGTGCCAACGCCAAATCACTACGTAAACAGAAAAGAATTCTTGTGGCCGGCCAAGTTGACCAGGAGACTCGTTTAGCTGCAGTTAATTTTTCGCCCTCCTCTCGTCGCATACTAGACAGATTGGCGCCTTGCTGGTGGCTTGAAAGACTAAACCAAGTGTTTGCCTTAGAGTCTGTGGTCTGGCAACAGACTCGAGTCAATCTCCGCCTTGTGACAGACCGGTTGTATCAGACGACTGTTGTATTGAACTCCATATCGGGGAATAGTGGTCTCGCAGCCCTGAACAGTCAATGGTGGCGGCAGGTGGCCGTTGGGGCATCCTAATCATTCTCAGAAATACTCACAAGCAGATGCACTCCAATATTACTACACATTTTTGTTTGTATCAGATTCCTCTCTTTTTATATGTACAACCACGCAGACACATAATATGATCCTTATTTTAAACGTGTCACAATTTAGAATAATTGCAGATTACACAATTAATATATATTATCCTCTCCTGACATCTAGTCCTTGCTCCAACCATTCTTCTGTGGTGCTCGACTCTATTGCTATATCTCATATTATCTTCTTCCTTTATACCTTCAAATAAAATAAAAAAAATTACTTATTTTCTTATTTAAATGTATATTATAATGCTATTGTTTTCTTTCGATTACTTGAATTGAATATTATGTTCAATTTAGTCATGGTTGCCTATCATTGTACACAAGAATTATATGCATAACAAAAAATAAATCGCATGACAAACAAGCACTTCAAAATACTAATATAATATAATTCAAAGACATTTCTCAGGAAAAATATGTATTTCAGATACCATATATAACCATAAAAATTTGTTTTATGTCAATAATATTTTTAGTTCAATTTTGATTAAAAAAATACTTTTACGAAATACATCGGTGGTGATATACAAAAATATATTCATAAATATACATTTCAAATAATTTCATATATTTTTGCTATTTCAAAGCAATTTTTAATATTTACTTTAATATTTGTTTAAATTTATAGGCTACTTTGTCATTAATAAGTAGTGTATCACTGATACGTCTAAACTTGTAACGATTTTATAAATTCTACTGTTCTACTTAACGTGTATTAATTACTACATGTGATACTACATTTAATACGTTTATTTCGTGATGGATATTAACTTGATATTTTGGTATTTACTCAGAAATGCTAATACTTTTGCCAACATTCATTACAATTAAAGGTTTTACCATTTATTACCTTTGACATGCTTAGTTATGCTCAATACCTTATTCTACGTTGATTAATTAGGTGTCGGATATAAAAAAATTATCTAATTGTTTGTTTGGTTGAATTGTGTATATATCTCTCATAGTGTATAGATACATACATCATACAGTATGCTTTACTTTATGGTATATAATTTCGTTTATTATACTGTACATTGAACACCTTTGTAATATTACTATTTAAACCGATACTAACAAATTAAATAGTTCAGTTATGCCATGCAACTTACTCAAGGCGTTTTGTTTTGTTTTCGTTTATGGTTATACTATAAATTTGTTACTTCAGTATAAAGTTGTGTTACTTAACCCTTTTCTTCCTTTATAAATAAGAATGTTTGATTGAAAAAAATGTAATATTTGTTTTAAAATTGAACGTGTTATCACGCAAAGTTTTTTCAATAATATAAGAAAAACGATATATGTCGGGTTACTATTATAATGTGTAAATGAATTTATTTGAAATAAGTTCTACAGGATTAGTAGAAATTAATGTGGTTCATAAATGTTATAAAGTAATTAGCTTATTTAATATAATCATACAAGCATGATGTTCAATGTTTACTTGGAATTTTTTAAATGAAAAACGATAGTCGCCACCTTAATAATTATACAATACATTTATGATGACATGCTTTTTTAAAGTTCAGAATAACTTATGTAGCTACAAGGTGTAAATTTTGTACCTGTTGTAAAAGGATTTTCTGTAAATTATTTATGTTGTTTCAACAACTATATTTTTATGTATAATGTTCAATACAACTATCGAAATTAATTTTTATTTGATATAATTAGTAAATTTAGCATAAATATATAATTTAATCGAGTGTCTAAATTTTTAGTGTATATGAAGTAAGATGTATTTTTACAGCAATTCGATGGAACATCTTTTTATTCGAGTTCATTTTATATGAACGTTTAAATGATTTTCTAAGATATGCGCGTGTTTTATCTTGATGAAATCTATATTTTCTATTACCGAAGCTAAAAATTTACATAAAATTAAGTTCGATCGAGCTTGCTGTTTTTTTACATATTCTAAATATATAAGTAGCAAATCTTGTTTTATTTTACATGCAATGTCTCATTTCTTAACCGAAGTTTAAAAAATTACCAGTTATAGATATATTTCCTTATATATATACAAAGAATAAGTTTCTCAAGAGAGTGTATACAAAAATTGCCGAAGCTAAATCGATTTATTGGATTTTGAGAATAACTATATATATCGGCTTTTTCATTACCTCGGACGAGTAGGTTTGAACACGCTATAGTTTGCCCACCACACTCATATATATAAGGAAAAGATAATTACCGAAATTGGCTTCAACGTTATTCAAATGAAGAAGTAGCGGATGGTACAGTGTACCTTCCTTCCGAATTGAGTATACTAAAAGTTAAGGCAAGATGTGTGTCTGTGAGAATATGTTTATATGCAACATATCTTGCGACATCAGTTTCGTCTGATTAGTGTTACATTCAGTTGATCTGTCAGTTTTATGCCCTAGGAATAATATAGATTAATCAAAGGAAATTTTCACATCCTCTACGCTTATATGGTTCTATGGCTGACTACTTCTATCTATCTATACATAATATGTATGCTAATGTATACATACGCGCTGTTTAATAATAGACTTAACTACTCTATCAATACCTCTACGTAAGCTGCTAATCTAAAGGCATTATATTTTTGTACACATCATCAACCGAGTCAAATGCGCAACCTGATAACATTAGCATTACATTTACTGACTGTATATAAATATAGGTACGCGTCAAATAATATATATAATACAAGTGAAAACCAGGTACATAATAATACTGCATATATGTATTTTTGTATGTAAATAATGAACATATACTTCCTTTAAAGATTAGTAACGATTTTTTACAAAGAAAACTGACTACATACATAAAATTTATGCATCGATCTTTTTCCCATATTATATATATACAAATAATATAAATTTAAATTATTAAGCATGTCTATTTGAAAAGTGAATATTATCTGCTGAGAATCCATCATCATGGCGTACTTATAATGAACAAATTATTTTTTTATAAATATCTATCTGCATTACCTTTTATTATATATTTATTTAATATTAAGTGACTTTATTTAATTTTGCCATAATACTGTTGTTTTATTGAATTACTATACAAAATGCGTTTGTCAAAAGACAAGTCTGAAATTTGGAAGTATCCCTGACGACTATTTCTGAAGCTGAAATTTTCTTTTTCTGTAATAATTAAAACTATAATATATATAATTATATATACCTATATTATATGTGAATATCAATTCTACATATTGTAATAAAAATTTAACTGTCCATGATGTATTAATTTGATGACATTTTTATGTATATATATTGTAAAATATAGTATAATCTACAATACTAAAAGGATTTTGTATATATATATATATATTTATCAAATCCTAGCTATATATCTAAATTCGTTGTATAATATTAGGGGCCATGCACAAAGTACGTACGCCCTATTTCAGTATTTTCGACTCCCCCTTTGTACGCTTTCGGCTATATCCCTCCCACCTGTAGAAACTGTGTAGAGTTTTTCAACAGATGAAATAATTTATGTTTTCAATGGTGAAATATTGTTTGAAACGATGTTGTTTCAACACTGTTTAGAGGCCATGCTCAATGTACGTACGACCTATTTTAACATTTTCAACCACACCCACCCCCTTGTACGCTCGAGTACGCTTTCGACTGACCCCTGTACGAGCGTATGCTCCTATAATATACAGTATGTACAGTATATTATTTTAAAACCAAATCTGGGACAACAATGACAGAAAAATGGTTTATTAATTCTTAAACAGTTACCATAATGATGAATAGGTATAATACATGTAGGTACATACATTTTATACATTGCTTTAAATTATATTAATATCATGGTAGATTTCCAGTATTTCATCATCTGACAATAGAATACTGAACTTTATTAATCTATGCAAATTATCAATTATATTATATTATATTGTCTACTTATTAGTTACCTACCTACGTCTTACTTTTCAAAATCACATATTGATTAATATGCTCAACCTACATGTGAATATTGTACAGGTCACATCGAAAAAAACAGTTGTTTGTATAACTAAACGTGTTGCATTTTTTATCATAACAATTATTAAATAAAATATAAACTTTATTACAAGTAAAAATAAGTTATAAATCAGTTATAAATAGCAGTTACAATTTTCTACTACATTTTCCATGTGTTCCATCATCTCGTTGAGTGCTCTGTCCATGCGATTCTGCGTAAAATTTGATAAATACTACTACAAGATAATGCCCGCCCTCATGTGGCTCAAGCAACACTTCAACATTTTGGAGAAGAAAACATCCACTTGCTTCGCCAACCACCATATTCGCCTGACGTGAATCTATGTATGTGGAAGGTTTATATTTCCGCGATTGGAAGCACTCCGTGATGATATAGCAAAATTTCTGGATGAACATTTACCACATTTTACGCAGAATCGCATGGGCAGAGCACTCAACGAGATGATGGAACATATGAAAAAAGATAGTAGAAAATGGTGGCTGCTATTTATAACTGATTCAGAACTTATTTTTACTTGTTATAAAGTTTATATTTTATTT
>JAYRBW010134157.1:0-15686 GCA_036023295.1 Invenusta paracnida
TGAATTTTAATATATATATTTAAAATGTATACATTCAAAACACATGAGTCGTTTCTCTATGTGTACTCTATGGTTTACACAATAAGTCAAATTGTAATATTTTCAGGTGTATATATCGTATGTTATTTATACGAATTCTCATAATAATTTTTATAATAAACATTCATAAAATATTTAATGCTTGCATGTTTCATCATATAAATCTTGCGTCTTTTTCATATTTCTTAAAATCTTTATATTTATAATTTGATTTCTCTACCACATCATTAATTTTATTTTACAATTTTTAACTTCACATGCATTTTCAACAATTTTACAATATATACCTTCAACATACAATTTTCATTAAATTTATATGTATTACGAACATAACTTATAGCATCGTGCTCCTGTAACAATTAACTAGGACTATAATTTGCATGCTATCTCAATGTAATAATAACATTATTTCACATTTCTCTAAATATTAAGATTAATTGTTGCATTTTCTACTCCGTTATTAGTACATTTACCAGTATGAGGATTATCATACTGTTTTATATATCTTTATATTTGTCTTTTCTTATATTTACTTTTATAATTCAATGAAGCATTCAGATTGTTAACAGCAACAATTATTTTGTAGATTTAATTATATAATATTTTTTGTACTAATATGCATGTCTTAAAATTATGGTAAGAGGGAATCAAACCATCTAAGCGCATAAATAAATATGACATTTTATAGCACACCATGCGTATGTGCTTTTCCATGATTATTTCAGATAAGATTTTCTTTTCAACAGGCTATAGTTAAAGTATATGGATACAAGCTTGCATTATATTGTATGATGAAATAAGTTTTCCCCAAGTCAAGATAAATAATTAAGACGAGAGGAGGAGAATAACTTTATGACAGATGCATATGTTTAATTAATAAACACTAGAAAGTATACCCTTTAAACATGATCTTGTTTGTAATCTAAAATATTCATACATTTTAATGTTTTGAAACACTATAGTTGATTGATTGTTAGTTAGAATTTTGTCGTTATGTATATTAAAAGAACATGACTTATCTGACTTGACGTATATAATATGTACATGCATTATAAATTAATGAATAATATGACACTAACATTACATGCTTTTGCTTAAAAACTGTTAAAGCTGAGTTTCTAATGCATTTTTATTTTTAACACATTTAATATATTAATTCACAAAATAAAATAAAATATAAAACATGAGATTTATCATATTCATTTAGTAAGATAAATATTTTTGTTGGCATAAATAATATAAAATGTTCAACTATTATACCAGTATTATTATACTGGCATCTATAATAGTATTATATAATCTTACGCTAGTAATATTGTTTCAGTATTATGTCATTCTTGTTTATTGTATTGTGTCGTTTCTTATTGGCTTGTATTCTCACTTAAGATTCGTGTCAGTCACTGTATTTTCACTTTGTTATTAGCCTCTGAGGAAGGTATACGATACCGAAAATTCAGGCAATAAACTTTGCATAGTGTTGTAGAACTAAATTAACCTTCTTAATTCATATTTATTTAGTATAAAAAATAAGTTAATTATTCTAAATGACTTTAAGAAATCTGCTTGAAAAAATATATTTAAAAATATATATCAGTAAATCTTATTTTATATAACATATACATTTTTGTGTAAATATAAACGAGTATATGTGTGTATCAGAAGCTATTTTCCATTTATTTTCTCTCTAAGTGCATCATTACACCAGATTTTAAAATGCTTGAAAGAGAATCTGCCAAACTACTTCTTATTGAACTTAAACATCACCGAACTACAGGAAAACATGTTAAAATAAAACGAGGACAAATTATAAATTCTGATTGACTCTTCTCTAAAACAAACTGTAATCCAAAAAATCTCAGCCATTCTCAATCTAAATCCAAATCTCTTTAACTGTTCATACTAATGACCCTTGTCGTCACAAACTTAAGTTTATTTTATGAAATTGTAGACCTGCTCACAATAAAGCAACTTACATTAGCGAATTAATCAGTGATACAAATTGTGATATAGCTATAATTCTAACTGAAGCTTGGCTTGTGACGATGGTTCAAATGGTACTGTACTAGCTTTGATCTCACACCTTTCAATTTTTCCATAATTACCTCGTGGAGGGGGGTATTGCTATTTTGTTTCGCAAATGCCTTAAATTAATCGCATCAATAATTAATAAATCACCTACTTCTTTTGTATTCCTAGAAATCTAATCAAATTTAATTCTTCACGTTGCTATCGCTTAATTTGTATTTATCGTCCGCCATCTTCTTCCATTAATGATTTTATATCGCAATTATCCGCTTTAATTGCATCCAAGCAAACACCTATTGACGTAATCATCACTGGGGATTTTAATATCCATGTGGATAATGCCAATGATAAAAATGTATGTCTTTCTCCAAATTCTTGGTGACTTAAATATTATTCAGCATGTGCGGGATTCTACACATATCTCCACACTTGATATCGCGTTGACAAAAAATACATATCTGATCACTCACAATTTATTATACTGTTATAGTTACTATAAACAAAGACATACATCAGCATTTTTGTAAGAAACGAAATTTTGTTTGCAATTAAAGTACTAAAAATACAAATACTTACATTAATTCTGAATACTCATCGGTAAATACTCTAGCTTCAAGTATCGATAATATTGTCAATAAAGTTGTTGATCGGCACACTCCGTTGCGTTTAAATAAAACAACCAGAATATCTGATCCATGGATGCCACCTACAATTATGGACAAGCGTCGCTTACGTCGTCGTTTTGAGAAACGTGCCCATCGCACAAATAATCCTGTTCATTATTTTGAGTATAGCACAGTTTCCCATGAGGTTTCAATTTTAATCCATGCTTCAAAGAAGGATTATTACCGTACAAAACTTCTGCAACTAATCAAACACAAAGTTCTAGTTAATACATTTAACGTATTATCTTATTTCTGGATCCGCGATTGATATTCCGATACCGAAAATTGACGATCTAGACCATACAAGTATGGTGTGCCACAAGGAAATGTTCTTGGCCCACTCCCTTTCTTTCACTGCTTTTTCCTCTCTCTAAAATAATTTTGTTAATTGACTTGCTTTACCATATGTATGCGGATGATAGACACATTTAACTTGAGCTAGAAAACGCAAATTATACAATTTAAAACGTAGAAAAATGTTCAAAATCGATTTATGTGTGGATGACAATAAACAAATTAAAAATTAATCCGTCTAAAACGAACCTCCTTGTTCATTGTAAAAGTTCACTTGTGAACTGCCAGATATCGCTTCGATTTAATGGTATTAACATTATGGTATTATCCCAAAACATGTCACCCTAGGAGTTCTTTTTGACACTTCATTATCCTTTGAGAATCATATTATATCGGAAGTGTTCAGATCTTGCTTCTTTTTGTTAATGCAAATAGGCAATGTTTCACGCTTTTTACTTGATGATTGCATCAAAAATCTTATCATCTCGTTGGTTTTATTCCGTCTTTATTTCTGTAATTCCCCTTTCATTAGTCTCTGGCAGAATTATATTTCTAAATTACAAGTTCAAAATGCTGCTCCAAGATTGGCAACCAAATCTACATTTCGAACTCCGTCTGCTCTCCTGCTGGATAGACTTCACTAGCTTCCTATAGAGAAGTGTATTCAATTTAAAGTACTTAATTTTACCTACTCACCGTGGCATTCACAAATCTGCCCCATCATATCTCCAAGAACTTGTTACAGTTAATGATTCTACTTTCACTACAAGACAGTCGTTATCAATTAGTCTTCTCTACTTCAGTTCACGTTGGACTGATGATCGTGCATTTTCGGTTGCTTCACCTCATTATAGAACAATTTACCGCATTGCCTTAGGGACACA
Source organism: Invenusta paracnida (assembly GCA_036023295.1). Classification (NCBI taxonomy): domain Eukaryota; kingdom Metazoa; phylum Platyhelminthes; order Proseriata; family Coelogynoporidae; genus Invenusta; species Invenusta paracnida. The sequence continues at coordinate 3,908 of JAYRBW010134157.1, forward strand.
TCTGGCTTTAACAATTTTTAAAAACAATTAAAAACGTATCTTTTCTCTCCTTAACTTTACTTCAAGTTAATATCGTATACATGCTCATTTCTTTAATCTCTGCTTGTACATGTAATGTACTTTTGTTTCTGTAAATCGCTACTGACAATGCTTAAGTATTTTGTGGCGCTATATAGAAAATAAATATGTATATCATTATTATTATATATATAATATATATATATGGGAGAACAAAATGGATACTATATATAATACTTTATAACATTATTCGGTCATTTGAAATTTAAAAAATTTAGTGCATTAAACAAGACATTTTAACATGTATTTAAATATTTCATGTGAAGTTGTTGTGGAGTAAAAATAATACAACTTTCAAAGTTAGTACAAAGGAAAATAAAACTAACAAAATGCGTTATTTTTTCCTCTTTGTCCATTATGCTATTGACTCTAAAAGTAGACACCGGAAACGATATCATTTTAAGAGTTAATACTTATATTTTCAAAATGAAATGGTGATAATGAAATTGATTGTTTTGCATCTATTTAGAAATTAACGTAATGCTGGTGAATGGTGAATTAAGGCGTGTATATATTCTGTTTAGTATAACATGTCACAGAATAAATTTTTACACTTAAAAGTATAAAAAGCGTGTAACTCATGTTGACAGTAAAACTATTTTTCTTTTTATTTATTTTATATCGGTTGTTTATTATATTATGCATCATTTTTAAGATTTAGTAAATCATTAATTAAATCACATTATTCGCCTTAATCACCAAATTTCTCAGCGCGGCATTCACTGTGAACAATTGATATAAGTACGTATATAAAGCAACTGATATCTTGAATTTTAATCTCCTTACATCGTCTACGATGGTGTTATTGCCAAGGATTGCCACATTACTGATATATGAAGAGGATATTATATGCAGACATTGGACAAAAACACATGTACACCTATACAAATTAGTGCAATTCATATGTATGTATGTAGTACACAGTCTTAAGCTAAAAAATTTAGCCCTTACTAAATTTTTAATCGACTGGATTTGGTATCTTTCAATTTCTACTCACACTAAAATGACATGACGGCCTATGGTTGCTTAATTTTGGTTTCAGCTTCGTTTTTCCTTAATTGTGACGTTTTCAAATCTTTGATATTACCATAGATATTAGTCAGTTAACAAAAAGAAGTATTAAAACAAATAACTATGTATATTACACATTACATAATATGTTGACACAATATGATTCCAGATAATAATTCGCTGATCTATAACCACATTTGCCGATAGCGATGGAATATAGAAGGTTATCTATGTACAAAACGTTCTGCACACGAAATTCGCATGCTATTTAATCTATATTAAGCTTATTATTCCGATGCAAGAGCGACAAAATGTAATAAATATATAAATACGGTCTGAATAACTGAAGAAATGCATACGCAGTTATATTTCTATAGACACTTACGTTTATGTTTGAATAAACAGAATCTTTCATAATTTCCATTTTAATATTTCATGTAAGTGCTTTAATATATATTAAGTTTCCACAGAAATATCGGAACGTATGTATTTATATCCTGTAATTTAGACAGTATTTATAAATTATTTCAGATAATATAGAGCTGACGGCTAATGGCAACCTTGTCTACATAAATTGATGTTTAAATAAACACAATCTTTCATTTATCCTATTTTAATATTTCATTTCTATGCTTTGCAATAACACTTCAAAGGTTGTACTCCCGAGCAAAATTGGTTAACGTATGGTTTACTGAAAGTTAATTAATAAAAATATGTCGCCATGCGTATTTATATATACATGCATAATTAATAATATTTTAATGTATGTATAGTCGAATAAACGACAGTTGTTGTATATAAAATATTTGTCTAGACAAGCAATCTTAAGTTTCCTTGTTTAAAATCATTCATAATCGTTAAGTTATCTTGTTTATAACTGTTTTGCCAAAGTTATAATGAAGATACGTTAAAGATTTACATTTTAAAGCGATTCTTTTTGTGCAATCACATTTATGTACACAAGTCTTTTCTGAGACCATAAGATCCCTCATAGGTTCTTTAGATTCTTTTTTCGGTAGAGCTAAATAATCTAGATAGTTTGTATTATATGTAGGTAATTAGTTTTAACTTTTACTATTTCTAATTTTTTTAAAAGAAACAAGTTTAATATAATATATAACTATAATTGAATAAATAATATTCCAAATAAAACTAATCCTGATTATTTTTACTTCACAAATTGCAAGGCGGATAAATGTGAGAACATATAAAGTTACCATTTACATATTTTATCTTTAAACGTCTTAAAACACAAAACTGCATAAAATATTTATCTTTATATATAAACTACAATATTTAGAAATTTATATTAAATAAAATGCTTACATGAATTTCTAACTAGTTGATCAAAATATTAAACAAAAGATTATTAAGAGATTCTTCAATACTGTAGAAGACATATAAAATTAACGTATAATACACTTAATAGAATACCAATTGTATAGTATATAATATAATATAATATAAGAAACATTAGATTGATCTATTTTAGACTTCAAAACAAAAGAAATGCAACTAAATTAATGAACTTTCGTGTTACATGCAGTTTTGACATAAAAGTTTGTATTGACTCTTATAATGTTTTTGAGTAACTTCAGTGAATTCAAGTGATTTGTATCTAATTAAAAATGACACGTTAAATATTAATACACGTTAATACAACCCTATTAGGTAGTGTAATAAATTGTATTTTTAATTACAGAAAATATGTTGCAGTATATATATATATATAATAAGACATACAATTCTAGAATATTTGTTCATCTATTTACAGTATACATGTATACATTTGCAGTCTGCAGAGCAAAATAATTTTCCTAATTATATGTATTCTACTTAGCTTTAGAAATTGAAAGAGACAAATGCTTTTGCAATTGTGTGAATGGGTAGGGTGAAATGTGGGTATAATATCTTTGTGATGAAGTTTATGTATGTATATTTAATGAAACCATATCCAACAGTGTAGTAGCCCATGGACATCTATATGTTACCTATTATAACTAATAGCTAATATATAGATGTCCATGAGTAGCCTAACCTAAGTGAATAAATTTTCCAATATATTGAGCGTTTTGTACATAGATAGGCATAGAAAACATTGACGTGTACAATATATATATGATACCCAGTATCATATAAAGCACATAAACGATAAATCGCCAATACTTCAAAGACATACTAAATTGTATTATCTGTTTGCTTAACAATGATTGAATAAATAAATTTACATTGAGTTATTATTTCAACACGTATAAGTCGATAGAATATCAGAATGGTTGTTTATGCCTTGGGAAGACCAATGTCACGGTAGGTATAAATAAAACAGTATTATACAACAATTTTCAAACTGTATATTATGTAAAATCACATTTTATTAACGTATTTTGAAGATTCTGTAATAAATCTTTTGTTATTTGATACGTAAACTGAAAAAAATATTGAAACTGAATAATGTTGCTAGCTTTACACATGGTTATAATATATCGTTTTGCAATTAAATGAGGATTAATTAATTTAAATATTATTTTTCTCATTTTGATTGCCGTGTTCTATCCAGAATATTTTAAGATTTTGAATATCATTTAAATATTAAACAGTTGGTCAAAATCACCATAGATACTTTTTGAATACATGTATAAGGTTTATTTAATTTAAACTGTATTTATTTGATGTTTTATATTTATGCTGACTCATTAGAATAATAAATACATGAATACCTACGCTTAAGATACGGACAATTAAGGAATAATGAAATATACTGTTATTGATATATTTAAACATGTAAAATATATAGAATAAAAATCGTAAATCGTAAATTTATATATTATACTTTTCATGTATGACAATTTAATATGCAAAAACTGTATGGAGTTAAATGTTACGTTTGACTCATATTTTTTAATATTTAAACAGTTTGTCTTTTCTTTACTTTGTCTAATATCAGGTATATTCCTTTGTACTTCAAAGACAAGACTATTATGTTCAAATCTCTTATATTGTTGACACTCCGAAATTGGAAAGTACACAAATAGTTTAATTAAGCTGGTCTCCCTAAAGATATATTATATATATATGTTTTTCTACAAATGCATTGTATAATTTATTTTGTATAGAGATGCTATTTTTGTATGCAAGAAGGCCAAAGATACTATCAATAAATACTTTTTTAAATATATGTATCAAGACATACTAAATTAAAAACAGCTATTTTAATTCGTTGCATTTCAACTTTATAATTGGAAGTTTAAAACTTTAATACATGCAAAATGCTGTGCATATTACAGTCAGTTCTGTTGTATTATTCTCATACTTCGTCCAGTGCTCTGTGAAATGAAAAGAAAACGCAATATCGCGCACGTATCACAATATTCTTATATGCGCAAGGTATATTTTTAGCATTTGATTGGAATTAGCTCTGTGGGGAATAATGGTCAATAAATGAGGGTGTTCATAAATATTTAAGAATTTGTTATATCGGAATATATACGTATATACAGAGGAGAAATATTTTGAAAATAGAGACCGATTCTTGTTTTAATAGATACATTATTTATTTTTTATTTAAATCCTATGTCATTGAAATATTAGTATAACGATTACAATTATTTTATACTTTAATTCATGCATTAAGCTTGTAATAAATTCAAATTAAATAAAACTAAGACCTTTTAAATAAAATCACAGTTGCAGTAACTAACTATTACCTAAATTAAATTATTCTCTTCATGACTATGAGTCATGAAAAAGCTATTCATCGGGTTTTCTTTCAAGATTAATAAGTGGTGTCTATATAAATATAAATAAAACTGATTAAAAAATATCTTTTTCTAGAATTCATAAATAAGGATAAATTATTAGGGAAATATTTGTTAAACAATTTAATTGGAGGGGTTGATAAACAACCAACTCATATTGAAAACTTTTTGAAATCGTTATGACCGATCGAGCTAAAATGTGGAGCTAGTGCACAAAATTCGCTTGCTTACAAGTTTTCGAAATTATCAATTTTTCAAAATATTATTTTTTATGGACTTACAATTTGTTTATTAGAATTATTTTTTGAAAAACATATACACTCGACAATACCTAAATCTATTTATTGCAAATCTATTTTTTAAATATTGATTTTAGTTGTCTGGAGAATTTAATAATCCCTAACAGCCAATGAAAATCGAGAAAAAGTTTTTAAGCTTTAAAATGATTTTAAATTTTGAATATAACATTAGAATGTTGATTTAAACTTGTATAACACATTTCAGCTTTCTAGGGCCATGAACCCCTACAAGGATTTCTAAATATCGGCCCAAAAATCGATATCTAATGAATATTTTTTGTTTTACATGTATAGTAATTTTGGTATCATATATTTAAGATGATTTGCCAATTTTTAGATCCGTGCTGCCATCTTTAATGTATTTTAAGTTAATTAAAAAATATGACATCATTAATATTCATAAAAATCGATAAACTATGAAAAAAAATTGTTTGGATATTTCTTTTTAAAATGCTAAATATTACAAATTCTAAAAATGTAGGTTTATACTGCTCTTATCCTTCATGATTTTCAAAATTTGGCTTTTGATGAAGTCAGGCTTTTGATGAAGTCATAGCCCAGAGATCAATATTATGAAATTTTTCCATATTTAAAAAAAAATTATTTTGCATCAAGGTTTTATGTGTCTTTAATATATGTTATACCATCAATGTATAACAAATTTTAGCCCAATTGGACAACAGAATATTTGAAATCCTAGAAGGGGGTGTACTCATCCCCCCTTGGTCTACCAAGTATGTAAGGTATGTAAAATAGGTTAGTCTACGATGGGTTCTGTTACACGACAGTTCTATAGTCTTTTTAAATTGTATTTAATTTTAATATGGATTATGATATGGTTAAATAAACTACGAAGGGTATTATTTCAATTGCCTAATTATATTTTAACGTCCAATGATAATGTTTGATGATATTTGGGTGTAAATTTAGTAATTATAGGTATTTGTTTTACAATTTATAAACCTCTTGTATCTTTTATACATAAATATCTGACATTGTCATCAGTTTTATACGATGTAATGAAAATATATTCATGTATACGCTATATATGAATAGCTTCAATATTTCACAATATAAGTATAGTATTTGAGAAATATGTTTAGAAAAATATCCTTTTCTCCATATTGTACACTTGCTTTTATTTGTGTTTAAATATTAATATTAATATATGTATTTATACAATATTCTAAATTACCTTTGGTCAGAGAGTCAAAATTAACCGCTTTATAGCTTTCAAAATAATCCTTTATCACAAGATGTATATGTACATTTGTATATACATTAATACATATTTTATATGTATTAACTAAATGTACACCTCTCTTTTAAAGTCGTAAATCATGTGTGCAAAGTGTCTGGTCAAAATTTTGAATAATATTTAAACTTTTAATAAGATAGAGTTCCCCTATAGTAGCATGATAATAATAAATCCAATTAATTAAGAAAGAAAAGCCTTGCTACTAGAATAATTTAATAAAAGTTTGTGTATATTCGGTTATAAAACCCTCTTCAGACAAAGTATATACATTAAAACTGTAGATAAATAGCAAGTAGCAAGGCTTTTCTTTCTTATTGTTGAAGTATTTGACCTACGACGTAGCGTTACATGCACTCATTACGATGAACGTGCAATTGGTGTGATATAGGCTTTTCATGCTTCATATTTATGAAATTATGAATATTTTATGCGATTATGATAACTCAATATCTAAAAGTCTAGATTGCTAATAGTTAATACAATTCTAAAGTGAGATTTTTATATCATGAACCATTATTGTTTAACTCTAGGATGGACTGATTAGGCTTCCCTATAATTTGAAACTTCGTACTACAGATTTGAAACTTTGAATATAGTTTGAGCAAAACTGTTTTGTTAAAAAAATGTTTAACATTTTTGTACTGAAAAAAGTATGTACTTTATTCTCAATTTAAAAAATCATAAAAGTTCAGATTTAAAAAAATATTTAATTTAATTTAATATAAAATATATGTTTGTGCTTCATAATTTATTCTATGAAACTAATCAGTATGCTGTTAAAAATATATTTGATTTCAAGAAAGAAATATTGCATTTTTTATATAAACATTTTTTTTATTCATTGTTTACATAAAGGTGTATTTTAGTTCGTAGTCCTGTGACTTACCTCCCTTTGTCTACAATAGTGAATATGGAGCTAACAATTGTAATACTTTCTTTTAGAAAAATTCGCGAAATTTATCTGCATTTCGTTCTTAAATAATTTAGAGGATGGCCCTTAAAAGCCTCTCATCCCATTATTACTTATTCCAACAAATATCAAATGATTATATAGATTATTATATATGTAATATATGTTATCATATCAGTTGTATTATACTATAATTTTGAATTTTACTTGTAAGTTAGTATGTTATACAAAACATGTTCATGGTATTTATTCAATTATAGTAACTTTGATTTAGTTTAGCAATATTATAATGGAAATTGAAACTAAAATGCACATAAACCAAGTTTACTTTTAATATCTATTTCACTATATTAAAAGACTATTTTGTTTTGATAATCAATATAATTGACAGGAATTATTTTTAAGCTAATAAATGCTACACTTTTATATACGCTTTATTTTATTTTATTTTTCTTTGATCTATTATTTTAGACGATTTATACAAAAATACGTCTGCCTTTTTTCATGCCCATTTAAATTATTATTGTTCAATCATTATTATTATTTAACCAAATGAAAACAAATGTTTCAACACAAATTTTTAAAATATTTAAATATACACGAAATTGTGTACATTTAATTTTTTTATTGTCTATTGTCTATGGTACCTACAATTTAAAAATATATTCTTATATAAGTACACCTATATGCACATTTGCATTATACATAAAACTTTATAAGAATATATAAAATATACATCATTGAACTTTTCAATGGCTATTTTGTGTGAGTCTTTAGCTAAAAATAAATTATCTAATTAGCTATAATGTTCAAGCCAGTATTATTCTACAGAATTTTTGTTAACATATATATATTTAAGGTAATAATCTACAAAACAAACTGCATATTAATGTAATTTTCATAATGGGCAATGTTTCAAATCGATATCTTACTGTAAAAAATATATATTCGGCAAATTTAAGATTAGAATGTTCTTATAATGCAATACGTTTTTCATAATTGTAAAACTTCTCAATGCTGTACGCTTATTTCTATTATTGCTATCTTAAGTATTAATAAATAGTAATTATTATAATTATTTTATATCAACTTTTTTTATTAATCTATTTCGATCACTTCTTTTGGCACTGTTATTTCTCTGTTAATTTGTGCTGGTTAAAAATATATTTCAGTATATTTTTAGAAATAATAATTTATCAAATAATCTTATTCGTAAGACACAGAAATATTGTAATTAATGGGTTGATTATCTAGGTACATAATGTACTATATTATTTACGATCACTTAACGAAAATAAACACTGCTACATAGGTCAAGTTAATTAAGAAACTGATATTTCTTTCTGTGAGACCATTATTATAGAACAGCTATTATGCATTGCATCCATATCGTATAACTCACTATATGTAATAATATATTATTTATTTAATAGCTAGTACAACTGTTAGAGATACCATAAACAATTATTTATTTGCATCTTGTGGCCTTTAAGATTTTTTGAACCTGGCTATTTTGAGTACGTATTATTGATACAATGTTTAATTTATTACTAAACAATCATCACACTGTTAATAGATTTTCCAATATGAATTTTACTATTTTGATGGAAATTTCATAGTGTTTCTTTAATTAGTTACTTGAAAATATAAGTTGGTAAATATTTTATTAGATAATATGTTTTGCGTGTTGTTCGTCCTCAATGTCATATTGTCGTATTAAGGTTCAGATATCAGTAAAATAGAGAGATATATACAAAGTTTAATTCAGAAATAATAGTATGCATATTTATGTTTCTCTTAGTAACTTTTTAATATATATAAATTTCAAAACAACATTAAGTGAAAACTATTTAGAAAAATTTAACAAATTTAACAAATTTTGTTAATTTAATATTTGTTTGATTTGATGTTTTCATATTTAATAAGATAGTAGATATTATTCTGTAAACCTGTAAATAACGATAAAATAAATGTTATAATAATTTAATTAAAATCAAACATGAAACGTTTCAATTTTGTATGTTAAAAATTAATCAAAACCTACTCATAATAGCTTACTGTAATTAAGTTAATTTTTTTAAATATATTGTAACAATTTCTATGTTTTTGTCTAAGTGCATTTATGAATGATAATCTTAGCAAATTAACTTTTAGTTTTAAGCATACTACGCAACTATATATATACATATATATATATATTATATTGACTAAATGCATTTCGTAAATTTTTCAATATTCATTTAAATAGTAACATATTATGAAATAATGATATGTGGTATGATTTACTAAAAACACACATACCGAACAACAACTCAGAATTAAAAGATATAACTTATGCTATTATGATACTATCTCTTAAAAAAAATCTAGTTAAAATTTGTTTTGTAATTTTAAATTGTGTGTATCTTTGTATATATATAAGACGACCTGAGTATTCTTTGTTTATTTAAGTATTATAAATTGTTTCAAATTTTGATGAGTTATTTAATTTGGTATGCAAAAGTTAACATTTGAAATTACAAATGTATGCAAGAAAACACCGTGACGAATATACAGCAGGATATGAGTAAACCACTTCAATTGAGTGTCTTAAAATATAAAACCGTGTTTCCTGTAAATTTATACAGGCAAAATTGATATTTGGGCATATACCCATAAACAACATTACTTAAGTATGAATGAATAGTCATCACGATGAGAATCAAGAGCTGACAATTTGTCTAAAATACATCTCGCGATTTCTGATTCATTTGCTAATTCCATTTTGATGGGTTTCAATTTTGCGCCAGCATTTTCTCATTTCACTCTATATTTTGTCATTCAATAATTACATATAAATATCAGGTAGAGAAAGTCGATATTTAATGAAAAGAATTTTAATGAGAAAGAGAAAAGCCAAGACATATTGGTTATACATAATATTTTAATAAAAATTCGACATGTTACAAAGGTAAGATACCTGCTGATCTTAAATCCAAAGTCATTTATAAATTCTCTTGTGCGGATGACCCGCATGTGACCTATATAGGTCGAACTAAACGTCACTTTGGTTTAAGAAAAGCTGAACATACTAAATCTCTTAGTCCTGTCAATCTTCACATCTCTTCTTGTAACTCCTGTAAAAACTCTCTTAACTTTAAAATTCTTGACTGTGCTCATGATAATTTTGAACTTTCCATTAAAGAAGCCTTGTATATTAAACATTATAATCCTAATCTAAATATTTCTTTAAATAATAATTGTGCTTCATACTTTCTTTGTGTCTTTAACTAAGTGTTTGTCTGTCTGTTTTCCCTTTTTTCAAAATTTTTATTTTCCTTTGTAATTGTAATTCTGTTTTTCCACTTGTTTATTGTGTCATCATTGTTTTAATGTTTATTTACATTTATTGCTCTTTTTCTAAAAATGTTTTCCTGATGATGAACCATGTGGATTCAAAACATGTCAAATTTTTATTAAATAATTATGTACCAATATGTCTTGGCTTTTCTCTTTATCATTAAAGTTCATTTTATTAAATATCGACTATCTCTGCCTGATTTAAATATTAGTTCTCAAGCCTAAATTAAGTATATGTTAGTTAAAATAGGTACTAATTAATATTCAAATATTTATAGAAAATAAATAATATAACTTATGAGTCTAATTTTGCTTTTAATAACTAATATGTAGAAAACACTTATATAAGCACAATGATATGAATAAATTTATTTAAAATAATTAATAATATCTTTATTATCTATAAAATGTGTATTTTTACAACATGTAGGTCATCAAATTATAGACATTTTCCTATTCTTTAATATTGAAAACACTAAAAATCTTAATAATTTTTAAATAGCTGATAGAGGATTTTAAGGACTTATATATCTGAATCTTACATGTTAAATTGTGCTTAAAACAAGCAACCATTGGGGGCTCACTTTTTTGTCCTTTGAATTTGATAACCCCAGCTGCTGGGTGTGATGTTCTATAATCTATGGCAGGTTTTTGTGAGAAGGCAATTCAAGCAACTCCATTAACTTTATTTAATTTGAACTTACATAAATTATATAAATATATATTATAGATGCCCTGATTCATACATAATTACAAATGCAGCGAAATACTAATATGAATATGTTTCATAATCATGACATATGTGATTGAAATAAAACAGATTTCATTTAGACTTAGTTTATGCAAGACTTACACTGTATTGACCTCAAGGAATGTTTTTTTTAACGATTGTAATATGAAGGGTTTAAATGTGAAAAAAATATTTGAGCCTTATTACAAACCCTTATGTCATGATAAAGTGAGTAATAAAGTATAAACAACCAAAAATCACATTTGTTGCAATTTGCAAACTATATACAGGGTGCGGCAAAAGTCACTTTACCGAAAAATCTTTTTTATTAAATGCAAGCTTTAGTAAGAAAAAACTGATAAAAAGCAAATATGTTACTATTGTTATTAATGTGAAAAA
>JAYRBW010134168.1:0-15685 GCA_036023295.1 Invenusta paracnida
AATAAATTATAAACTACCCAGAGAATGGCCTTTTCGTATTTTAATCATAAATGAAGTAATTGTAAAGTATTTTTCATAATATTGTATAAATATTTATAATTAAAGATTGCAAGAATTTACATATGTTTTTCGTTTTTTCAGTGTGTTTATAGTACTTACAGTTAATTGCAGCCGCCTGTATAAAAATTAAAAAAATATTTTGTAATTTATTATGCACAACTATTTATCGTTTTAGTTTCACATTTTTTGCGCGTTAAAATATTTAACATATATAATGCATGTTAATATTCTCGAAGTTTTATACTTTCGCGCAATGTATGTATGCGGAAATGTTGTGATGCCTTTTAAGTTTCATTCTCTTAAATTTTTAATTTTTTGAAAAAGAGTTTTTAAATACTCTTGAAATCGTTGAGTGAACATTAGGATGACGGCAACATAGTCTGCAAATAATAGCCTATAATTTCAAAAACATTCGCTAAGCGAGTAACAGGAGATATAAATAATATATTCTATCTCCAAAGGCATTAAAAAAATACATATTCAGCTGCGCAGCAGTTTTACAAACATCTTAAGCTTATCAAGTTAGCTGGCAAATATCATGTGCAGCAAGTTTTGAATTGTCTATTGCTCCGTTGACAAATGTGGTTACAGCGGGCTATATTATGTTAAATTTTCATCAAATTTTTACATCATCCAGACATCCACAATCAAATGGATTCTCAGAAAAGACATTGAAATACGCTGTATTAGGCACCTTCAATGAATTAGAAAGAGGAATTGACAACTTTGTGATACAATACAGAAATTCCCATCATGCATCCTCAAAACAATGTTCTTCCATTGCCTTCAAGGACAAAACTCTGCGTCAGCCTATGTTGACTGACAATGAGCTAATCTTCCAAAGGGTAAATAATATCCGACCTTGTAAGGGAATTGTTCTAAAATATTTAGGAAAGTAATGAAACTCATGGATCTTCACACAGAAGACTCATTGACCAAGTAATTTTTCCATCATCAAATACACCCTTGGAGCACCAAGTGTCACAAACTTTGTATCATCAACTTACTTATCTCCAATTGAACCTACTCTACACTCAATTTCAACTTCTGCTGAATCAAATCCCATTGACTCTGATCGTCATGAAGACCAGCCAGCTCCCATTCTAGACATTGGTAAATGTCAGATTCCTGAAGCCAGTTCAGTGAGGACCTCAACGTCATCGTCATCCTTTTTGTTAAGACCAGTTAGATAGAGGAAACAAACCAAAAGATTATGTTTAACTTAATTTAATTTAACTTTTATTCCTCTTATATTTTGTACACGAATAATTTTCAATTTAAGGAAGTGTGGTATTTGGTTAATTCGATTTAATGCTTCAGTTTAATTATTTCTATTTTGCTACCACATTTAATTAATTAATTAATTAATTTTTATTGATATATTACGTGAGTTAATTCAAATTATCTATTATAACTGTTAATTACTTACATTTCATTTTTATAACAAACTATAACTTCCTATACTTTTCAAATGTATTTTGCTTTGTCTTCCTAAAATTACAATTACTATTTATATATAATTTACTACAATTTTAATACTTCAATATTTACTTCATTAATTCAGTTATTAACTAATAGTACACATCCATTTATTTTCTATTAACTGAATGATGTTTAAATGCTATAGTGAAGTTGCCAAGTGCAGAATACCTTAGACGAATTTGGTGCCCTATCGCAGATAAACGCGATATACTGCTTATAGATCTTTAAGCTCAGTGTCCTAACCTTTGTAGGTTTCAACTGAACTAATAAAGTGAACGACTTTTTCAACCTTTACCACTCGACATATTGTTTTTTAAGTAACTACTAATTGAATCAACACAGTCTACCTCATCAGGTCGGGTCATTATATTTAGAGAGATGTGATATGAGTCTCTTTGAGATTGAAACAGAGACTTTCTTCCTATCTTCATCAAGTTGTGACTCATATCCTCTTCTCTCCTCTCTCATTGATTAGATACAAAAGTGATTCATTACAATCCATCACAACATTTAACAAATTTCGGGAAATGAAATCATCTGGGTCAAATTAGCATTAGCATAAACATGAATTTTTATGTCTAAATATTAGAGCAGCTGATATTTTAATTTTCAATATATTGTAAATAAATGTTTTTATGGGAAGAAATACCTCGCTACGCTTGCTGCAAAATATATAAGTTGGAGATGTAATAGAGATTTAGATGAATGATGTAATACTTAATTAATGTATAGGATCGCATAAAAGAGTTATACTTTGACTGTTATTAATTTGTAGACAGACTACATCTGGGAGTATACCGTCAGAGATAGTTTTCCATCTTACTACCTACGTATAATGGTGATATCTCCCTACGTAAGGCGACGTCGGGTGAAGTAGTCATATCTCGATTGAATCTAGTTCACCTACGTTGGTTTGTGTACAAGTTTTTATTTCTTATCTAAACTGAGGACAATTGCCTTGTTGTAATAGATTAACCTAACACATTAATCCATGTACACGCTCATACATTGTTTCATATTTTGTAAATATAGAATAATTCATAGCTTAGTAAGATGGAGGCTACTTTTAAAAGTCTTATTTCATTATTTATTATTTTCAAAAGCATAAAATATATTTAAAAATTATTGTATATATTATAATAATTATGATTTTAGTAAGAATCTACAAATAAAGATACATCTCAGTCTGGGCTAGTCACTATTATTTTATATATAGAAATAAGACTAGGATTCATTGAATTTATTTTTAACGTTTTGGTTAACTTCTAAATTTTGACATATGCAGATTAAAGTACAGTTCAACTTTCAATAGTTAATATATAATAATATTTCATTTTTCGTATCAGAAATCCTTCAAATGTCTTTGTTGGCAGATTTAAATAAAGTAAAAAAAATCATTCTTAAAATTGCTGGATACTTTGTAATTATTACTACATATTGCCGCATATAGGCTTAGAGATAGAAGAACATACATGTTGCTGTATGTATAGTTGAATTATTTAGTAACTATAAAAATATAATTATAACAAATACTACTCATTTCATCGCTACATGAACAAGATAGTTTTGAGTTTGACATTCTCGGTTATTTCTAATAAATGTACTCACACACAAGCTAACTGCTCCTTTCCAATCTATATATTAATGTTAAGTTGCACTTAATTATGTATATAGGTGTGTGTATATTATGTATGTAAACGAATAAACAAATGTTTTAAAGCAATAACTAAAGTGATGGAAATATCACAACATAAATATAAATTTATTTTCGACTTAATAATTATTTTCCAACGTAGTTCGACATCGGTCAAAAATTGTTAACCGATAACAAACAATATAGGCCGTCGACAGCTGATAAAACACACCTAACTGCTGTATTGAGAGTAATTGACCTGAATTGCGTTCTCTGTTCGATTTTCTTCTCGATAGTCCTCTTATTGTTGTAGTGGAAGCTATCGTGTCTCCTTTACAGAACATTACTGCAACTAGTCGGTTATTAGGTCACTTTAAATAAATGTAAATTTGGTGAGTCAGTTCCAAATCTGGGACACATATGTATATATATATATACACTAAGAGCATTGGTACTCTCATCTTTCTTATTATTTGTCTATGTTCTTGTTTTATTAGTAGCTGTTTATTGCACCTTTGGTTCCTTTAATATAGATCATCTCAGTTGCTATTTGAGGCTATTGCTATTTTCAAAACAATTTCTGTTAGATACATATTCCAGTAATCTGGAATTAAGTCGAAAGCAAGATTATATTATAACATTACTAATTTTTCCTTGAAAATTAATCTCATCAACGAACCTCTATCATTTCATCGAAAATACTGTTAAAATAGAATTTTCCAATGAATTTCTGAACGTAAAATGGTAATAATACATTTCTGTAGTTTATCTTTGTACTTTTTTCTCTGTAAATCGCTGTGAACGGTGTACTTCTTTTAAGGAAATTGTTTTTGTTCTTTTTGTTAAACTCTTGATACCGCATTCTTTTAAAGTGCAATGTTGCCTTTGCAGGAACTTTCATGAGGAGGTGGGCTCCACTTTAGGTGAAAAGGTGTTTTCGAAAGCATTGAATATTTATTTAAATATCTTAAAATGTTACCTAAACTACTATATGTGTTAATCATTATTATTTATTTATAGTATAATAAATATATATGAAGAAGAAATATCATATGATTAATTGAATGATCACATTCTCTTAATTTGATACTAATGATTTACTTAAAAAGTTATTTGAAAATACTGCATAATTGTTATTAAAAGGAGGTAATTCGTATGTGCATGGCTGTTTATGTCGCTTGAATGACTTAACCCAGCTTAGCAAAACGCTTCACATTTTGTAGAATATGTGAATGATTAGCTTTTTTAATACACTTTTTAAAATAGTTATACCCATGCTTCTATGAATATACAAAGGTATGTTTGACAAGTTATTAATTAACTATTCACACCATGAAATCGCCTGCATTGTGATTGAATCCTAGAAGTACTACAAAAGCAAGATTTACCGCCATATTATAGCCATTATGGGTATAAATGAATAAGGGATCGCTTATTTATACATATGTACACAGCAGGATTAATAATATTATCACAATGTTGCATACTAAAATTATGTTAGAAAAATTTCAAGAGAAATTATATTAATATATTCTAAATTATTTTAGGCTAGTTAACAACTCTACTTTCAAAGGAACATTTTTTGAAAGTTTCATGGGTTGGGATTTGCTAGAAGCAAAATAATGGCGAACCAAAAGGTTCAGTCACGTATATCTCACTTTTTTAATAAATAACTCACTTATTTATAAAATAACTCACTTATTTAAAAAATAACTCTCTTATTTAATAAATAAGTAACCTTATTTAATAAATAACTAACTTATTAAATAAATAGCTCACTTATTTAATAAATAACTCATATTAATTAAATAACTTATTAAAATAATAACTCACTCATTTAATAAATAACTCACTTATTTAATAAATAGCTCACTTATTTCAATGAACCCTTTGGTAGACCAAATGGTTCAGTCACGTATATCTCACTTATTTAATAAATAACTCACTTATTTCACTGAACCCTTTGGTAGACCAAATGGTTCAGTCACGTATATCTCACTTATTTATTAAATAAGTGAGTTATTTATTAAATAAGTGAGTTATTTATTAAATAAGTAAGCTATTTATTAAATAAGTAAGTTATTTATTAAATAAGTGACTTGTTGTTTAAATAAGTGACTTATTGTTTAAATAAGTGAGCTATTTATTAAATAAGTGGGTTATTTATTAAATAAGTGAGTTATTTATTAAATAAGTGAGTTATTTATTAAATTAGTAAGCTATTTATTAAATAAGTGACTTATTGTTTAAATAAGTGACTTATTTATCACATAAGTGAGATATACGTGACTGAACCCTTTGGTCCGCCATAGCTATATACGTACTTGCTTCAACAGTACATCTCGCAATACTTAATATTTAAAATACACATTATAAACATTGCAGTAAATATATTTATATGTTGATTCATTTGCAAATTCATTTAGACAAACAATGGTAACTATAGAGTAATAATACCTCTATTATTATTAGGTACTCTATGTTGCTAACTATATTTTCCGTTAAAAATATTGCACGACTTATAATTGTGGTTTAATTAAAATAAAATTGCACAATGATGAATATAGCGCTAAAAGATTGTAAAACTATATTTTGAGAAATGCAACCAAGGCTTATATGGCTGCATTTTCTCATTAAAAAATCAACGCAACATGGATAAATATCCAGTAAATGGGTAAGTTAAAATAAAATATGAGAAAGTTAATATGACTACGGCTACAATTTAAATCTGAGGTGAAATTTGATCTGTTTTAATAAATATGTAAATCGTGGCATGCGTTATAGGTTCTTTTTTAGATTTTCAGTATATATGTTAAACTAAATATTACAAATTTAAATACCTTAAATTTAAACACTTATTGAAATTTATTGAAACAATATAATATATGCGTTTTTTTCTTTCTAGTTATTTGAAGAAATAAGAAAGACATTGTGTACATTAATTGTAAAATTATATATCCGTGACATCCCACACATTTTATGCTGACAGAATTTTTAATTAAGATGTGGTGATTTGGTGCACCAAATATATTGTCTTCAATTTGTTTTACATTAAAATGTTTCCTATATCTTAAATTTCATTATATAAAAATATATATAAATTACCAATATATTTACACAATGACATCAAATCAAAATTTACAATTTAAAATATCCAGTTTTTTCTTCAGTTTGCATGCCACTTTTAATTTAAGTTTATATGTTATGCGTGCTATTTTTTCAACATACAGATTTGAAGTATCAAACATCCGACTACGCCTTAAAATGCAATCCAAATCATTTAAGAATATATTATTTGGAACAGTTTCCGTTCGTCCCACTGAATTTGATAGCCCCTATAAATAAGGTGTCTAAGTATTTATATATAGCAAAGTTATCTATAGGGATATCTAGATTTTAATTATATTTTAATGGTCAGTTGTTCGCAACAATCGTCGAAAAATTGTTTTGCTTGCTCCTGTGAGTCTTCCAGTTTGGCAGCTGTACAAATTTAGGACCTTTTAAGTGAAATAGTACATTTTTATAGTCAGGTTGAGATCATCAAATAGATATAAATGAAATCTGATAAGCTTTAGAGTTATATACAAGTAAAAGCGAAACGCATATTTTTATAACTCTAATCAGAAAGCGGAAACTGTTTGTCTATGTTTTAAGGGTGTGGCACTTCTCGATCTTCGTGATTGATGAAATTCTATTTCTGAAGAACACCTCACCATGAGTGTATGCATAGAAACCGGTATAAATTGTGACAGCGCTGTACAAACATCCACTACTAAATAATATTTTAATCCTACGCTAAAAGTTATCTACGTCAGAGAAGCTGCTTAAAATATATTAATAGAATTTTATTTTTGAAAATGTTTGGTATTCCTCAAGTAAAGAGGCCAGCTACGTGGCACATGTAAAGGCCAGAAGGCCGGCGGGAGATCTTACAACCCCCATCCTCTCATGAACCATACACATCATGAATAAGGCGTCAACCAAACAAACACAATTCAAGTTAATGCCTTCTGATAGTTCCCACCTGTACAAATTATAAAAATACGCTAGGCAGGGTGACCTGTATTTCTTTGATATTTGTACAATAAAATCCTCTTGATTTATATTAGTACATTGATGACGAATAACAGTTTGGATGACGCGATATTCATGATACGCAGGGATACGTGGAAGGATGACGATTATGAGATCTCTCGCGGGCCTTCAGGCTTTACACAAGCGACATGTGACCTCTTTACGTGTTTATAATGGCTTTTATAAATCACCTATTATTACCTATAAATAAACTACACAACTACTTTTTTCCGTTATGTACCATAAGCATAATTGTATATAAGTATAAATAATTGTAAAAAATAATTTAAACGAATGCTATATTAATGTATAACAAGAAATTATTTGTTATATCTATAGTAATAAATAAAATATATTATTATGTTGGTTTGTGTATAACCCAATATTTTGAACATTTAATAAAATTCCTATTCAACATAAACGAATTGATTAATCAATCACTTTCCTCCGTTTCTTTAATCTATTGGAGTTCTATCGACAAACAGTCCCTCTAATGTTAGTATATGCTGGTGGCCTATTCTTCTATTTATATAGTGAAGGGAGACAACGGCCTGTCCAGTATTTTCGAATCGTGAAAACAAAATGCGTACCTATCTTACTATATATATAATAGGCTTGTAGCGGTTCGCCAACTGGTGTTAAATCCCGAATTTTGTCTTAATCGTCAAAATGTGCTCTCGGCGTCAAAAATCATTTTATGAAAATTTCATAAAAAAATTAGTATCGGGTTGCAAAAATTATTTGATTAACGTTATATTATTGTTCTACTTCTGAAAAAATTCCTAAGGTTGGTTATTTAATCCTGTTGTTTTAATCTTTGCTGCTCATGCGTATAGATCATTTGTATATATTGTTAATCCATTTGGACATCTTGAACACTTTTAATAGCATTGACGATTGACAGCGGATCCATTTTGGTTCACACGAGCTATTATTAAGGAGGAAGCCCTCTGATTTTGCATTCAGTATTCTGTGCTGAACATATGGTTATCGACTTGTAAATTATTTAAAAAAGTTTATTACACTCTATCTTATTTTAATAATAGAATTTAATTTGAAATTATATTTAAAATATGAACTCGATGATTATAAATTCATAGTAACTTTATAAATATCCTGCACCTGCAATATCGATATATTATTTCGTAAATAGAAAGACGCATAATATTTTAAGATTCAAATAAGATCGTAAATAAAACGTATGCGATGTGATGATTGTTGGTGTTTATATACTACGTGGTGTGCTAGCTCTTTTCAAAATATTATCTGAAGGTTACTATATTTCATTGTGCTATCCATGGAGGATAACTTTGACTTGTTAGCTTTATGAACTGTTATGTCGACAACATGAAATTATAGTATCTACCTCAAATTTAGAATCATATAATTATTTAGTTAATAAAGTGAAATACAGAAGAATTCGCCTATATCAGCGCCCCAAGGGACAGACTGAAAACGCCGATATCTGCAAACTTGCATATGTCTCTCTCTCTCAGCCAATAGCATGATCACGATATAATAACTTCTCTAGGTACTGCAGACTTTACAGATTATAATCTGCTCGATTTATCGACTATTCTATTGTTCCGTATTTATGTACATAGAACTCACGTGAGCGTCATGTGTGCGAAATTATCGCAGGCTGTATATATTAGACTTTATAAGTTCATAATATACTCACTATGTGTTTGTAATGGACAATGCGCCAATACACGTTTTAAAAATGCCAATCGCCCAACTGATACATTATATGTGTAGATGAATTTTCATCAGCAGGGGATTTAACTAAAAGCGCCTATATAGATGAACATTGAACATAAATATATAGGATATCTGCCGGGCCGATATAGGCGAATCCTATTGTATTTCAGAAATATTAAAATTCAATTCAGTTTATTTAATTTTATAATGTACATATTGATGTGTAATTTATAAAAGTACAACGTATGGGTCAGTAATTTATTTTAACGATTACTATACAGCGAATATACTAATTATAAAACTTCAAATAGTATTATAAAATTTATTCAAGAAATTTTCTGACAAAATTAAACGATTTTATGTTAAAAATATATCATTAATTTTAATAACGTAATAATGATCAATGTCGTTTTTTTTACTAAATTTGTATCATTTTCGGATATACCAATAAAATAAATATTTTGAAGGATTGTGTAGATTTAAGTTTTTATAATACTTTTCTTCATTTCAAATATGAATCGAAGGTGTTCAAACAACGAAACGTCCAAACGAACGCGACAGCTACTCCAAATTTAGTGCCGAGATCTGCAAGGCTCCTAATTTGAAACATTTTCTCTCGTTGTGCTCTTCAGAGATGTTTTCTATGAACCATCTACATCCTTTGACAATGTGTTAATTCAACAGGAAGATCTAAGTTTACCAATGCACCTGAAAAGTCCACAGCGGAGTTGTGTGCATTGGTCTTTCCCGGGTCAATGTTTTATTTCACTTAGATTAGCTCTTTTTTCCACTACCTATTAATGGCGTATCGAAAAGTATTCTTATACAGTTTACGTGACTAGAATCGGCAGACTTTTGATGAACTGAACGGGATAGCGGCTTCATATTGTTCTACTGCTAACAGAAAATATCCCGCGTCCTTGTCGTTTCCATAATGTGGTCTTTGCATGATTCTTTGCCTGGTGAGTTACAACGATGCGCTACAATATCTAACCAAATAATTTACAAGGCCTAAAATAATGATTAATACATAGTTAGAGAATTATTGTAATTTATGAATAAACATCTTTGGTACGTCCGACGGTAAAAATTACATATTGTTACAATATTCAATTAGGTACTATTATCTCGATTATTTATATACCTATTTAGTTCGTTAACAATTTAAATTTGATGTCTTTAGCTGTCAAAAAACGTTTCAAAAATGTAGAATTAATATTAAGTATAAACACAAAATGCGAATAAATGTAGGATAGGTACAAATTAACAAACATTGCAGCATAAAAGAACACGTATAAATGATTATATAGCAACTTTTAAAAATATTTTTAATATAAAATTTAAGTAACAAAACCTTTCAAAAGCATTTAATATGATTTTCAAAAGTAACGAGTAGAAAATGCATTTTTTCAGCCCGGCCCAACACGCAAGCAACAATAAAGAGGAAAGATTGCAATGAAAGAAATGTAATAGCTCTATTAGCGGCATATATATTTAAACAAATCTCCGAATATATGTAGTTAAATAGCATACAGGATAAATATATAAATCAAGTTTATACCACAATAATAGAGAGAGATATAGGATACGAATAAAGGTTAAATGATAGCAATGATACAGTTAATTCGATGTCGATATGAATGAAGAGAATCAATAGAATGGTGCAATGAAATATTTAAATGAAAGGAGGGACTTTAATTCTAACAAGGTTGGAAGGGTGTTTATAGGAGGATGGGATTTATATACACTTGTGGGATATGGGGGGGGTAGAGACAGAAATGTAATGGCTAATGAAGATGAGAACTCACTGATAATAAATTCTTGTTATTGACTCAGTCGGCCAATTTGGTGATGGGAAATATATTTGTCCAATTAGGTTAATATCGATAATCTTTCTTAATGTACAATTACATCAAGTAGAAGTTTCCTGATTTCAACCCATTGGACGGCTATTTGAAGTCTGAAAACGTTTGTTTTGTTTATATTTTCCACTAATAGTTTGATGACTTCTACAGATTTTCAGAAAAATTAAATTAAAGGCAGTCGAAAAATGAAAACAATTATAACGCTATGTAGAATCAACTAGCTTGTTATATTGCTAAACTGATAACAAAGGGTCTTAATAATGCTATCAATTGAAAAGACAAATATATTTATCCTTACAACAATAGTCTATAAATAGAAGTGGGCGTTTGTGACACTGATGAACTAATAGCGAACGGTGTGAAAGGACAATTCATGACAAATGACTGAATTGGCAATTAAATCAATAATTAATCGATTGAATTAGTGAATGACAATGAGTGAAAATGATGGTCACCACACTGGACCACATCTTACTTAATCTTAAAGATCTGTGAACAAACTTTAAGAAAAGTCCTCGTTTTTACGACAGAAAGGAAACAACACTAATTGTGTGTTTTCTAGTAAGAGATGTTACTTGGGCGACAGTAGACGAAGGTATACATGACTGTGAATGAAGGATAGCGTTGAAAGAATCAATTTAATTCTGTTGGCAAAGGTAAGATTGATTGTGCCAGGAAATCTGCATGTAAACTACTTCACATTGATCTAGATCTAGTCGTAGCTATTCATATAGCTTACTGGATGTGAAGGATACACAGAGAGAGAGAGAGAGAGAATGGTAATGCATGAAATGAACGAAAATACAGCAATCTATGTAAATGAAATCGAAACCTACGCTTATACAACTACAACAACTGGCACTACTATGAATGACGTAATCAATCATAAGTGTAATAAGACAGGTAGCGTAAGTATCTAGCATATTATTATGTATACACAGTTAGTAGCTGTTGTCAACTTACCAATTACTAAGGTGTACAATAATATTACTCGCCTTCATTAGGTACAACACAAGAGGCGAAACGAAGTACAGTACACTGTAATATCCAAATTGACGTCAAAACGGTCTTTCCTTGAGAGAAGTCCATTCGTCAATCAATACCTGAGAACTGAGAGATAGACTTTGTATCGATCGATTGATCGATCAAATGGGATCATAACTTCCTGAGCGAAGGAGGAAGGCAAAAACAAAAGTTGATTAGGATGATTTTAGGGTGGGAGGGGCTTGCGACAGGACCATAGACATTGGATTATACAAATTGTACTGTATCTAGACTGGTGGTCTACTGAATTACACCTGGCAACTGTCAGGCGGTCTCGGTAACAGAAGGCTATTACCTTTTTTCAATAAATTATCTCCGACAACTTACCATGTCTCCTCGGTTTCTTCAATTGGCAATCGAAACAAATATATTTGAATATTTTGTTACATAGCCTTTAAATAAAGGTTATCAAAGGATCT
Source organism: Invenusta paracnida (assembly GCA_036023295.1). Classification (NCBI taxonomy): domain Eukaryota; kingdom Metazoa; phylum Platyhelminthes; order Proseriata; family Coelogynoporidae; genus Invenusta; species Invenusta paracnida. The sequence goes on from JAYRBW010134168.1 coordinate 12,279, forward strand.
CAATTAAATTAAATGTCGACAGGTTAGACGTTTGGTAGAACTCAACTAAGACAACAAATTACACGGTGTAATTCTTATCAGCCAGTTTAGACAAATTAATTACAAATCCAAGGTCTAAGGACCTAAACACAGTGTGTATATTTATTATGTAACAGAGTGCGTTTTGTGAACAAAATGGGGATCAGAGGACAGTGGCAAGTAGGAGAGCATCAATAGTTACTCAGCCTTAACTACTAATCACTTAATGACATCATAATTAATAGGGAGAAGTTGGAGGTGAAGGGTGGGACTAACTAACAGATGTGCAGGGGATTGAAGGGGAGCCCATCTGGGAGAGAACACGGTCTAGCCATTGGAGAGGGCCGTTTAAGTGGACTTCGATCCAGCACGGGGTACTCGTCACTGCCTGGCGCCTGTAATGGGGAGACAGACGAAGGAGAGGGGGGCGGTTACAGGAAGATAAATCAAACAGGGCAATTGACAACTGAACAGAATTACTCAACTGGCTAGTAAGAGTTTGTGGTATAATATTTCAAGCTGCATTCTAGCTAGCTTGACACCCTTATTTTGGGACACAGATATAGATTTTTAGATATAAACAATTAATTAGATTGGCAATGCAAGTTGGACATTTTAAGAATATTTTTCAGTTTTCACAGATAATCGATAAAATAGTTTGATTTCTAGCTACGTTTAAAGCCAAGTGTAGATACATTCAAAAACTAACAAGACGATGGCGCTGATAATTTGCTATTGATGTTAACTTAACTCTCTAAAATGTCATCAGGTAGTTTATTCGTCTGCCAATGACTAGCAACCAAAATTGCCAACTATGACTAATGGATATACCCTTATAAGTTATCACGGTTCTTATATAAGCAGTCATGGTTATTGGAATATAACTATATCAATATAGAACCTATGTAATTTGAGCTTATAAAAGTCACAACATCGTAACTTTTTTACTGTTGCGAAATCTTGTTCTATTACACGTTTGGAAATTAATTATAATAAAAACAAAATAAGCACTACCCTTCGAAGTAGATATAATTACACTTTAACAATAGGAATTGAGTTTTGCAGGTTTGCCTAATCAAAATCGGATTATATGTTTTGCAATAATTCTCTGTTTGTCATTTTAAGCTATTGCCTTAAGTGACCGCAAACTTAATTTGTCAGCCTTGATAAGTAATTCATAAAAACATAGTTTTTGACAAGAAATCATTTATGTTTTAACCACTACAAGAGCGCGGTATATATACATACACTTTTGAAAGCCCCGGCAAATTCTTTCCTTACTGTCTGACAAGAGAGACGATAAGAGGCACAAACGAACCTGTATTCGACTCCCCAGCCCTTGACGAAACTGATCCGGATGATACACATCTTGGTAAGCTCGTAGACAGCCTCGAAACCTCGACTCACGTTCTCAGCGAGAAGGGCCGCAAAGTCCTGGTTATTGAAGATCTTGAGGTTGCATCCTGCAAATACCATAGCACAGAACAAAGACCACTCACTATCGATCATTCATATGAGGGTGACTTTGATTCACACCAGGAACACTACTAGCCTAGAAGAGGAGCATGTCTTACCAGGTGGAATCTTGCAAACAGTCGCGGGATGCCATCCGTAGCGATGATTGCAGTTGTAAGACTGGACAAAGACTGAGCTCTCACTGAGGCACTCAGCAAAGACCTCCCCGCCGATGTAGTAGAGACGCACACCCTTCCCTGTGGGTCGATTTAATGATTAGATCTTGGTTTACCGGGCAGATGCAACACTAAATACTATTCTTACTTAGACTAATACATACAGTATCCTCTCATTTTTTATACCCAATTTCAGGGTCGCTCCAGTTAAGTTAATTTATCAGTTTTTAATATATGTTCAAATCGAGACAACTGATGGAATAGCATTTTTTGGATAAAAGGAATTTTAGAGAAACTATATAATAAACATTTATGTAAAGACAATTAGACATACAGTACTGATAATAGAACAATATAAAAATACATAGCTATAACAAGTATTTAATTCAAGAGGCATTTATGTGAATCAATATTGATAGTTAGCTATACACATAAAAAACCAAACTATCGGAACAGTAAGAACATATTATGTAATAATATTATAAATATCTGTCGAAATGGCAGAGTTTATCCATAAAGAACACATATTCTATAATTATTATAGTCCAAATTCTAGTACAGATATAATTCAGGAAATTACTATTGGTGCAGTGAAGAGTAGAAATAAAATATTACAATCGGTTGAAACTGCATGAATGAAACCGAAATAAGTTGATGTTAAATCAAGAATATATTTTTGAAGAGCAGCCAATTATTTACCAATCAAGTAATCTTCAGCCTCAAAATTCGCCTTCCAACAAAATATGTTCTCATTGTCCCTTCAATACGATCTGCAGACTGTGATTCCTCTAAAGCGACCCGATACCTCTTTCTTGCCGAACGTACTGATGCCAACAATTCACGAGTCAACTGAATATTCAATGGATTTTAGCACACGTCTTGACCGCATCTTAGACATTTCTTTGAGATATCAGATATAACTGCTTCATATTATCCGATAACTGGAAACCACTTCCCACACCGGCATTCCCATACGATAAGATAAGCACTTTAATTACAAACCACGGGGTTCTGTAATCATCCTTGATTAAAAGAGGATCAACGTAAAATCACATATTTATATCAAAGGCATTAATTTTTCTTAAATGTCTCAGTCTCTGAGCAGAAAAATCGTCCAGCAGAGACAGATAATTTCTATTTGAAAATGCTTGGTGACAGGCTCGTATTTAACCGGGGAAGTTTTCGAGAAGTTTTTCCGTTGCATTTAATAAAAATAGTTTGCAGTCCTTATAAAAAGACTTTTCTTTTATCAAATCGTTGTTTAAAGGATGTTGGCTTTGCTTCGCAGCAAAGCCAACATATCAGGCTTTTTGAGGTTTTATCAAAGAAATCAATTGCAAACACATTTTTTTGCCTCTTCCAAAAAGATTGGATTTCGCAAACATACTCGACAAAGAAAAAATAACACTTACCATAAAATCTCATAAAAGTGGAACAATGGAGCAGTTAATTGAAAATATATAAACAGAAATGGTTCCAAAAGAAACGATACTTATTTGAAAATGTAGTTTATCGATGAGTAATTCATCACCAAGAAGCTCAGACTTCACATTGTCAAAAACTTAAATGGATATACGGGCAGTTTCGGCGAATTAAAAAAATATGACGACATATAAATAGCCCAATTGTAACACAAAATATGACATTTAAATAGCCCAATTGTAACACAAAATATGACATTTAAATAGCCCCTACACACTGTAACACAAAATATGACAATTGAATAGCCCCTACACACTGTAACACAAAATAAAACAC
>JAYRBW010134179.1:0-15682 GCA_036023295.1 Invenusta paracnida
AATCGGACATATAGAATTTGAAATATAATAAAATTAGTCTCAGCCTTTTACTCAAATTCACAAATTTTGCTTGTTTCACGTCCTGGTATTATAGTAGTCCTTGATTTATATTTTAAGACTAGATAGAAATGGTTATTTGTTTATTTGTATTTATTTAAATACTTATTTTAACCAATTTTTAAGAGCAGATTATTATTGTTAAATAAATATAAAATATTTGTATACATCAGAACAATTTTTAAGATATCATTTTTATAAAATACACAACAAAAGGAAGGTTCTGTTTAGATATATTAAAAATCGTCAGTAGGTGGTCACAACATGCATGTTTTAATTTATTAAAACAACCATCCATATTTAATGTGAGCCTTTAGGTGGTTAGATTTTTTCTAATCAGATAATTGTGCAATGCCCCTGCTGCTCTACTGTTGACAGGCTCTACATGCGGACATTTGTAGGAAGAGTTGGTTCTGGCTAGCAGTGGTCAGCTTTTGGTTTTCTTTTGTGCCAGCAATTGTCCATTGAGCCAAACTGACAATATTTGTTATTTTTCCTCAATTTTGTCATCAAAACATTATCCTTGTCTGCTGTTAAGTACTTTTATAATTAATAAAATTGAATAATCTGTCTAAACTGATTCATGCTGTTGTTAAATATTCATATAATAACTGAAAACAGTTATATAACATAACTAATCAGTTTAATGCAAATAAAGACTTTATTAAGAGTATGCCATAAAATAAGCATGTTATGGTTTAAAACCACCAGCCCTGTAGAATTTAGAAATTTTATTTTATTGTTCCTGTTGGGTTGTTTTTTGGAAATTTTAGAATTTTATTTGGCAAAACACAGACTAATAGACATAAAACAACATGTATAATTCTTGTTGTACATTCTGTGAAAGTGTAATAAGAAAATAATTAGATATAAATAGCACAAATATATATTTATATTATAATATAAAATATTTTTTCATTGTTGTATATTGCCGGATGTGTTTTAAATTATTAAAAATATTTTATAACTATGTTATATAGATATAGTTTATAGGGAACTTATAATAATGTTAAATTCATTATTATATTATAATAAAGGAATGGATTAGAATTTATTTAGCCTCTAGTCTAAATGTACAGGTATTTAGATTAATTCTAAAAAGAGAATGGAATAAATAAAATGCTATAAAGGTATAGTAATATTACATCTGTTTTTAACAGAAATTGTCAAAATATGAAAATTGTTTAAATATATCAGAATTTGATATAAGACAGACAGTATAGTGGCATAATGTTAAAATATTTTAATTATATTAAACAACAAACATAAAATTATATTTTTTACAATATATTATAAAAATATCATTAATTGTTATTGTCAGGTTCTGTGGAGCCTATGGCTGATAGACTTTAGATCTATTATATTATATAATCTTCAAAGCACCTACTTATTTAAAAAATGCTCCTATTAGAAGTTTGAATTGTTTTATATAAATACATAATTATGCCTAATAGTAATATATAATAATACTAATAGATACAATAAAAAGAGAGATGAGGACAAAAACAATCTAGACACTCTTAATAAGATACTCTTAGACTTAATCTTGCCTCATTTATTAAGATAAAATAAGAATGTCAAAAGGCAAAATAAATCTATATAATAAGAAATTAGTCTTATTTGTATGGCACCATATTTTCAAATGCATTATTAGTTAACAATTAATTACATTACTATTACCTAGAAAATAGCCTAGATGTTGTTTGTTAATTTCATTAAGAGCAAGACTGCTATATAGCTATAAGATAAGTATAGCCTGGCTATAAGTATAACTATAACATTAATTAATTAATATATACTGAAAAATATATGTAATTGTTTCAACCGTCAGTGTCAGTGTCTAAAAATAAAGTTCTATTAGTATTGCAATAGAATTTGATATGTATTAAATAGGAAGTTCTGTTGTAATAGCCACTGCCTATAAGTATATAAATATATTATATAATTATTATATATTTTATTAATTATATAAAAAATATAGGTGATTGTGGAGTTCTTGGCCACAAATTAATTTTTTTTGTAAAATAAATAAAATGTAAAACAAAAAATATTTTTTAAATTTATATATTGTAAAGGATAGTGAGATGCTTGATAATCATGGTGTGGTTGTGGCCAACAGCTTTTAGTAGTGTATAGGGGTTACTTGTTAATTACATTTATTTCTATTTTTTTACATTTAACAAGTAATCCCTATTATTATATTTTTGACTATATAATGATGATTTATCATGTTTTGTAACATTACTAAATTCATATGTTTGTTAATTACATTTATTTTTGGTTTTTTCAAAATATTTAACAAGTAACTGCGGGCCCTATACACTACTAAAAGCTGGTGGCTTCTTGCAGCCGCAACCACATAATTATCAAGCATCTCACTATCTTTTATGATAGTATTAGAATATATAAATTTAAAAAAATATATATATATTTTTTTTACCTTTTTTTTTTAATTTCATTTGCAGCCAAGAACTTCACAATTGCCAAAATATAATATTAATATATTAATTTTTTAAATATATAATTATATCTATAAACTTTTTGTAGTTAACTTATAATAATAATATGAGCAACATTGTTAACAGTTAATAAGAGTTAAGTTAATGTTATTAATTATAAATATAATATTAATAGTGAAATAATACATCCAACTGAACTGAAAGTATATTTAGTCTTTAACACCCTATGACTATGTTGCATACTGTAAGCCAATTCATACCGTTCATGAATGGTACAAACTGTTGGAGGATACAATATGCTGTATCCAATGGTACAAACCGTTTGTGAATAGTTTGTACCGTTGGATATAGCATATTGTATAAAGAATATAAATGAATTATGACAACCATCAAGATTAGATTATACATAAGTCTTCAAAATATAACAATTATTAATCATTTTAATAACTTAATTGATCAAAAGATTGAATTTACTAGGTTCAATAATATGAATAATTTACAATTAGACATAAGACAGTTCTATTGGTGAATATCAATGGGGCAAACCATTGATAGATGATAATGGTTGAATTGGTAATTTGGTTACATTGGTGAATAGAACTTTGTAATTGTCTAATTGTCAATTATTCATAATATTGAACCTAGTAAATTCAATCTTATAATCAATTAAATTATTAAAAGGAATAATAATTGTTATATTTAAATCAAATTATGTATAATCTAATCTTGATGGTTGTCATAATTTATTTATATTTGTTATGCAATATGCTGTATCCAATGGTACAAACTGTTGGTGAATAGAACTTTGAAATGTCTAATTGTCAATTATTCATAATATTAAACCTAGTAAATTTAATCTTTTGATTAATTAAGTTATTAAAATGAATAATAATTGTTATATTTTAATGAATTATATATAATCTAATTTTGATGGTTGTCATTATTGATTTATATTCTTTAAATAATATGCTGTATCTAACAACAGTATGAACCATTGGTGAATAGAACTTTATAATATCTAATTATAAATTATTTGTAATATTGGACCTACTACCTAGTAAATACAATCTTTTGATAAATTAAGTTATTAAAATGATTAATAATTGGGTAATCTCCAAGTTTTCCTCATTAAATTATTTTTCCTTTTTTTATGGTTTTTTTTCAATTTTTTTAAATGTTTTTTTTTAATAAGAAAAACATAAATATTCATAAGTGTTTATAATTGTTACAACAAGAAACATTATACATGAATCACAATTAACAAGTAATAAGTAACAAATAATAAATCAGAAGTCATAATAATGTCTAATCCAATACAGGATATTTCCGAAAAGTTAGTCTATATAATGCAGAGCCAGAGAAACTCCTGGAGATGGAATTTCAATGAGCAAAATTCAATACATTAAAATAAATTGTAAAATAAAAACAAAAAATAAATTAACAAAATAGTTTAAAAAGCACATAAAAAAAAGAAAAAAATAGAAAAAAATAGAAAAGCAAAAATAATTTAAAGCAGGGAACTTGGAGATTACCAATAATTGTTATATTTTAAAGAATTATGTTTAATCTAATCAATCTTGATGGTTGTCATAATTGATTTATATTCTTTATACAATATGCTCCAATGGTTTGTACCATTCACAAATGGTATGAATTCACTTACTGTATGCAACAGCTATATTAATATTAAAAACAATTTATTTATTAAATACTATTAGTATTGACTATAACTATAAATATAATTCATAATTAGTACATTAACATATGTAAGTCCATGACAATGTGTCTAGACTTATACTATACTATAGACTGTATGCTATAGTACAGACTAACTATAAATATAGGTTATAGTTATAGTTATAATAATAATATAGTCAGAGTCAGCTCAGACATACAGTACTAGTAGTAGTATTGTAATTAAACTATAACATTGAAGTAAAAAAAATTACAATAAAAATTTAATAAAACACAAGCAAAAGATATTATTATTGAAATTAAAACATTAGTAAATAAAAAATAAACAAATTAATTACATTGTAGTGATATCAAATATCAGGATTAGTAGAAACCATCTTCAAATAAATTTTAATCGATAGTATTTTATTTACATGAACTTTTAATTTTTTAAATGTGATACATTAAAACAAAATTTTAGTTATCATTACTGGAATCCAGAGATTTTAATTAATCAGTTTGCCAGTGTTTGCAAATTCATTCTAAAGTTGTTTACTAAGACCAGCTGTGTTAAATTTCAAGTTATAGCATACTTTTGTATTGTTTATTATTGACTGTTATTTGCTCTTTGCATGCACAAAGTAACCAGTTACTAAATACACTTAATTCTGTGATAATTGTTATGTAATTTATCCATAAAATTTTTGTAAATAAATGGAAAATATATATAAATTTGCAGGGTAATATATCTGGTTGTGTCAATGTCATTATAGTAATAAAATTGTTATAAATTAAATTAAAGGCTACTTATTTCTTTATTAATTCTGGAATATTGGAATACTAACGATACTTTTTCTGTTATATTTTCAGAAAAAAGTAAAAATATATTCACAAATTAAATAAATATATAAGTTCTAATTAACCCATTCATTTATTGACAAATTTAGAATTCGGGAATCAACTACAGAATTAATATATTTATTTCTATATATTTATTTTCTCGAAAATTTATTACATTTTCCAATTAGCTGCAGATTTATTTTTCAACTTTGATATACTTATCTGAAAGGTATCAATTACGTGAAATTGCTCTCACAATCACACTTAATAAACCCTGAGTATATATGCTAATATATATACATGGCCGACAATATACAAAGCCAAAATAATCATTCTGAGTTTTAACATATTTTTTAATAATTAAGTATCTACCAGATTATAGTAGACCTTAAACTACAGGCCATGAAGTCTACAAGATGAATAATTAACACCTATATAATACTATACCTGATTTATTTGGTGAAGTACGCTGTAAGTATATATACGTCTATGTGTCTATTAATATGTCTATGATGAACATAAATTAATTAAAATTCTGTTCCTCTGATGAACATAATAGTTAAATAAAAATCTGTATAAATTATGTATGGTTACTTAATACTTCCTCATAATTCAACCTGTGAAAAGTTTAAGACGATTCATTTATATTTAAAGCCGTGGTGTTAGGATTAGGTTCCTCAGAGCCCAAAACCTAAACAATCGAGGGTCAAACACAATTGATTTTTTAATGACGATACAAGCTGCAGTATTTGTAGTTCCGATACCAAAGCAATTTTACCCGCATACATTCCATCTCGGTTTTATGAGAATAAAAAACACGAAATATCGATACGAGGCAGCTAAACGAGGTTTTAAATTTCTCAACTCAATATCCAGCCGATTTCAAGGAAATTTTCAAGACATAAACTAGACTTAATTATAAGATGTCTTCGGACACTTTGCTCTATTTCCTCTTCTTTCAAAAGTTATAGCCATTTCCCAATTGTAGGAGAACACTGGAATCAACTATGGTTTCAATTTGTCACCGCTACGAATAACCCAGAGACTTGAGACCAACGCCAATGTCTCGACCAATGTCCCAACCCTTTTGAATTAAAAAAACGATTTCCTCATCATGGTCATATCGATAATTTCAACTCTATTTTTAAAACTTCTGTTAAATCTAGGGACTTCGGTCAATTTTACTTATCTTTGGATATAATTAGCGGCATGATCAAGTGAAACACCCTGTAGGCATGTATTATGTACACATAGTATAATTACTTATATTTATACATAGGTATAGATACATAAAAACGAGAATTACACAAAAGAAAGATATTTTATTCAGTGAATATATAATAGGTATATCTTTGAATAATAACGTGACATGTCTGTGATGACTCATTGAAAATTATTGTGCGATAGTGCAGGATATATATGTAGGTAAAATCCAGATATTTATAGAATGTTAAGCGTTTTATATACAAAAGTGAATATATGTATCATGATCCGCAGCTATAAATATCCTACATATTTAAGTTGTAATAATTGTACTTATAATTAATAGAATTCAAAAGCTAAAGATTTATATTTTTTAAATATGTAAAGATGAAAACCAGTATCTATTATCCAGTTTAAATTAGCTTATTGGAGTTGATTTTATGGAGTCACGTGGAATCAAATGCATTCGGAAATAAATTCATAGAATGAATGAAAAAATAAAATACGAAAGTTTTAAATAAATACTACTTATTTACGAAAATAGAAGAAATATTACATGTTTCGTTACAGGTAGAATAAACGAGTGATTACATATAACACTATTTTTAGTATGTAATAACACATCTCACTGAAAAATTGTTTTTCTATGAAACAACTGTAATTTCAAATGATTTTAAAATAGTTTCCAATTTCGCCTGGTACGCTTGAATTCCAGAAAAGCCATCAATACTACATTTAAATCCCGCCAGTTCAACACACCAAGAAAGAATCATTCGTAAAACGTCTCTGGAGATTGGGTACAGCTTGCGCTGTCCATCACTTGAGCTGAGAATTTGTGAGACTAAAGCAATCCATCCAGCTATAAATGTATCTCCTGCTCCGAGGGTATCCACAGCAACAGGCTGGAACTCGACACATGGTACGCTAATTGGCTGATTGTCGGTTACGTTTTTATTATGATACATAGCTGCTGCGCCTTCAGTACCCCATGGAGAGATTACTACAGCACTGATTATAGAAAAATAAACAAAATACATTTTAGTTAATGAGGGACATATATAAATAGAGCATACTTTTTTTATGAATATCGCATACTTTTCTTTTATTCTGGGAAGTAAGCCACTAACGGTTTCCAACATAGATGAAAATCCCAAAAATTCGGCCATTTCCTGAGACACAAACACAAAGTCTATCAGTGGAAGAAGCATTTCTAGATTGACAAAAAAGAAAACTTTTACATTTAAAAATTGTGCCACAAAGGTGATTTTAAAGTATTAAAATAATACATATATTATATAACATGCACTGAAAATGAGCCAAATTAAAAAAATAGTGTATAACACTTAAAACTGTCACCATTTAAAACATAAAAAAACACAAACTAGACAGACAAATATTTAACTTTCTTGTTATTGTCTTTTTATTTATGTACAAATTGAAGAAAAATAGAATTTACTTGATAAATAAAATTAATTTACAAAATATTCTAGTTTTAGATTTGAAATACTATTAGTACTTAGTAAAGAAAAATATTGAAGCAATAATACTTTAATAATTTCTCTTTGTATTGCCTAATCTGTAGTTTATACTGTAGGTATAGGTATATCTAGTATATTAATTAAATTTAATAACTATAGAGATAAAAAGCAAGTAATATTTTTATAATTATAACATTTACATTGCATAAAGGTCTTATTATTTATATTTTTATGAATAAATAATTATGGCAAAAATACGTTAATCGAAGTATATTTATAATTAAACATTTAATATTATAAAAAATACTTAATATATAATACTATTATAAAAACTACAACTATATAAATGGCATATTATATAGAAATCAAATATTTATTATAAAACCAACTGAGGGAATGAAGTAGGTAAATACACAACAAAGATAATATGTCCGTTACCTAAATCCGGATTTCTTTTCTCAAGTTCAACTGAAACAGTTATTGACAAATTGCTTCTCTTAATATAATGAATCATTTCAATAATCTCATCAACATTGTAGCGTCCCTGTAAAATGATGAAAAGTATGTCCTAATTTCAAACCAATAATATTACTTATAGGGATAATTTTTGCGAAAAACATAAATATATTAAATTTTTCGCAAAAATGACAACGCTAAAATACAATATAAAAAGGATAAGTTCCATATAAAACCGAATAATAGATTATATGTTGATTTATATTTAATTGCTCATAGTGAAATAATAAATGTATCAACAATTATTTAATTAACATAAAAAACTACTAACTATGAAAATTATTTGAAGGAAATAAATCTACATGTTTGATTAAAAATTACATAATTATAAACAAATTTGGGTAGAAATTATACATATTTTTTTACTTACGAAAATTATTTAAATATTCTTTAACGATTATATGTATATAAATACCAATCTCACATAACTAACCAATGTATATGTTAATATGCATATAAATTTTAAATACAAACAATGACTTCCATAATTTTTAAATACTTTTAAATGTATAGGAGCTATAGGTATCCACTAAATACTTAAATTCCATCTTAAAATAATTCCAATAAAATATTATTTAAAACAGGTACTTACCTATATAATAAAAAATAAACTAAAATATTTTTTAAAATGTTATCAGTAACCTATAATATTTAAAAGTATATAAATTTACTATATACATATGTACATTAGAACGAATAACCATGAAAAATGTGATTGCAATACTTTAACATTTACGTAATAAATAACATGTGCATAGTAGTACAACATAATTATTCAAATCTTACCTCAAAATGTACCCATGAAAACCTGGATAAATCAACTGATAGAAAATGATTTGCTGAATATTCTGGAAGATCACTAACATATAAATCAGTATTAATAAGCATGGTACAAAAAGTATACAATGTTCATATTTAAATACACTTTTAAAAAAACTACATTAAACGATTTTTTGGAAGATGAGAGGGTATTAAAAGTTCTGTATATTTTGCCCACAGATTGTTCTACAGATTGTATATTCTAAGCCTAGTTAAGCTCAGATAAATAGTGCGATATATATATAGAGACAGTTTTTAATTATTTCTATTTTTGGATCGTGTTCGCATTCATCGATCACCAAAGACAAAACTTCAAATCCATAAATTCAGAAGTGACCTTCTGCAATAATCATTCGTGGAAAATCTATTTGCTTCTATATAGTGTGTAGTCTGCGAGTAATGTACCATTCTAAACAATATATAATACTATAGTTGATATCAACCTGCGACAATTCCAATTTCAACGCAAATGTTCTTGGCAAAACGTAATACGAATTAAAAGCTCTATTGTGAATACATATTTTGAAAGCAATATGTGACATACACAATATTGTGAAAGCCTTTTTATATTAACTTGAATGGCTAAACTATTTTTCTTCTCTTATAAGTTATGCATAGTTATTTTAAAGCTATGATACAAGTAATATATTAATAATAGCACACGAAAGATGAAATTAAAAAAATAAACAGAACAATTAAATTTATCGAACAAACTTAAAGAAGAATTAAGGAACTCTAGCGTAGCGTGCCATTTGTATAAATTATAATAACATTAGATAAATTAATGTTAACAATGTTAGTCCTAATAGATTTATTTAATGAGTTAGAATATACAATAACACAATTGATTGACATAAAATATATCAAAAACTAACTTTCTCGCATGCATAATGGTTCTTGATCCATTCTTCTGATTGATCAATGCAACTGAAGTCGGAGTTGCGTATCCGTGCACACTCATGGAGATGTCAATACCGATGTTATAGGACTTAAAGTCCTGTTTCAGAAACCTTAAGCAGAAGCAGAAAAAAATAACATACAATAAAATAGCTATAAAAAGGAATATTTTCGAAATTTGGTGTATGGTGCTATGTATATACAATATATTTATTAGTGTAATTAATAAGGCTTATGTACTATACCATAGTATTTAGAATATGCACTATATACCATTATAGTTAGAATAAATTAAATTTTGTAATAAACTCGTATAAATTAAAATAGAACTTTTGATTTTGCTAATGTATCTCAATTATGAATATTTATAATACACAATTTTATTTTTGTAAAAAATTTAAAAATAATAACTTCGTCAAATAGAAAGCTATACGAATAATTATATATAAATAAGTTACTCCCCACCCAGAGTTGCTATTGCCGAGCACAGTGTATATGTGCCTAATATATGCACTGTTGTTAATGCGCCATCGTCGTCTTTTACCCACGACCTCTGGACATTGTCCATGAGAGGCATATCTAGGGAGTACACCCCGATCACTCAGTTCGGATATGTCCTTGTTTCTTCTTTTTACTTCTATGAACGATGGTTTGGAAAATACGTCCTCCATTTCTTCTTCCTCTACACTACACATACAACACAAGCCTTTCCGATCAGGACAGATAATTTTCCTATATGCTTCGAATTCAACGAGTGCCCATCCTAAACCTCTAAAACCGAAGCCTTTTTCTTGCCTAAAATGTCGCTCTTTAACCCCATTAATTCCGTTATATTCTTGCTCCTTTCTTGCATCTTTTATTGTATACTTTTGATCTTTGGTTTATAGTCACGTTGTAATCCCAACCAGAAATTTCTGAATCTGTTTTGTTTCTTTGTCAGTCAGTTTGTCCGCAATCTCATTTCATATCATGCTACAAATTCTAAAACTTACATACACTTTATGGATTTATCAGTTTTTTATGGCTCAGAATTTTTCCTAACATCCTACAGGAGAACGCTCGTGGTAATAGTATACTTTTCCCGTGGCTGATACTCTCCATATTCGATTACTAAGTTTTGGGCCGCACTTATCTATCTACAGTCTATAAACGTTATTACTATGGTTGTTTTTGACATGGAAGTGTAAATCACATGTCAGTGTCAAATGCTAATACATTTTAAGAGCTAACTAGTAGTTACACAAATCAGCTGTTTTCCGTTTTGAGCTTACAGTCAAAAACTTTTTCTGTGTATATCCGGTAAATCATTTCTCTGCTGGACTCAGGAAGCCGGATAAGACTGGAGCTGTTGGCCACATTGTCAATACTGATACTGATACTGACAACAAATAATGTAATTATTGACTAAATGAGTGCTTTCAAGTAAACACTATACATTAAAATGGAAAGCAAGATTAGGAAAAATCCATGGCCTGTCATGGATGGTATATTGGATTTGTTATAATTTTTCATGAAGGGGAAATCATTCATTTATTAATTTTTTATTGTAGACTTCGTAATTGGTCCACAATCTATAATCTAATAACCAGAGGAAAGTGACTGAGACCCATTAGACATATTCTTATTATAGAAAAGGCAAAGACTGGTTTTAATTACAAGCGATTTTAGCTCGCTCAACGCAGCGCATATTTTTTCTTCTTTAGCGACTAACGAGAGTATCGCTAGTGTAAATTTTGATTAAAATATATAGCCATTTTAAAGTAATAAATATTGTCATATTATACACATACTTATACAAATGTGCAAAATTATTCATGTTGAATGACTATCCTTTACATGTTGCTACAAGGGCATGACAAGCAGTTTAGTGTTTTCAATGTATTGTACTCAAAAGGCAGCTGGGATTCAATCATACAAATTATTTTCATTTTTTCATTCTGGTTATTTCCTCCTTAAATGTGGACACCGCTAATGTTTCTGACATATGAAGATGGCAGCTTCGTCTTTATCAGAGCGACATAACATATATGCAATGGATCCACCACAGTAAAATTTCCCAATATTTATACGCAACGACAAAAATTGTTTGTAATGGAAACCAGCCTTCAGGGAACAATACCCCAAATCAACAATGACAAAAGGGGGTATTCCTGGAATTGTCTTATGAGATTGCTATTTTACTTACCTATATAATATAGGTGATTAGAAGATGATAATACGAGGTACTATAGCCTTGAAGATTATTACACCGTTTTTACCTATGCCATAAACTCCTCTTGTAGATAGGTTGCACTGGTATAGTGTTTTTAAGGAACATGTTGCCGCAACCGTAGCTTCAGTGCTACAGGCGCCCAAGGCGACTCTGCCGAGAAAAATGCAACAGCCTTACACACTATCCCTGCAAACGTAATCTGGGTGTTTCTTTCACGTCCCGCAGAGAAGGTCCGTTCCTAATGGTAATTTTAATGTTATTTTTTCTAAAACTACGAAGACGACAGACAGACTGACCAGGGGAAAGTTTACTAATTCTTCCTTCTGTATGGAGCCTTTTCTATTTGAGAAAACTATAATTTTGAACAGTGGTGTATAGATAACGTGTCATAAAAAATAATCAGATCACCCATGTCAATTTAACTCTTAACTTAACCGCAGGCAAGTGACGGGGAGAGAATGAGAGAGAAGACTAAAAGTATAATGACCTGGGACAGATGAGTGCGTCCTTTTAATATTGTACTTTTCGTGTCATTAGCTGAGGCCATACTCGATTGTGATTGGAAGAATGAATAGAGGTGTGGCTTATTTTACAAAGATAGAAAAATGGGGGAAGGTATGGGGAACTCATAAAGCATGCTCGCAAGGGTACGGTGCTAATCACGTGCCAAACTCGCTCCTAATACTATTCCAGGGTTGGTCCGCTTACATTGTTGCTTTAACACATTACTATTTTGATTTTTGACACATTCTTACGAAGGCTTTTTACAAATATCTTAAGTCATTATTAGTAAACAAAACACATTAAGAACTAATGCACATTATTAAGTAAACTCAAAATACAAATAAAAAGGTTATATTTTGATTAACAATGCCTTTATTGTAACATAATTAAATATACTAAGAGATTTAAAGATTTTTAAAATATAGTAAAACTATAGATCACCGTTTCTTAACTGGAGACGAATTTCCCCCTGGTAGAAATTTTCGGAATGTCAGGGGGAAATTTGTCTTGATATCAAAAGCAATAATGCTGTTTGCTTTCCACAATTCAGCTGCGCATTGTCACATTTGTGAGGGAAAAGCAAGTACAGAAATCTTATTAAACTTTAATTACTTCTTATGACTATGATTTGATTTACATTTTACAATATTGTCTGTTTACAATATTACAAATTTGTTATTTAATAAAACCGTAATACCATTAAAAATGGTTTTGGAAGTTAAAGAATTTTCTTTACAAAAAATAAAATGGACATTTAGATTTGATGGTCAATAAGGGATAATTACAACTATAAAGGTTAAGAAACTGTGCAATAGATGGAAAATACATTTAACTTTTAAAGTATTAATACTATAACTATAAAAATATCATGAGATAAGTCTCTTTAATTACACAAAAAATAATATAATATGCATGTGTTTTCCTTCAGTTTGGTAAAAGTGAAATATGCACTTCTAAAAAAAACACGATTGGAAATAAACCATGCTGTACGTTATAAAATCTAAATAGCTTATTTAATAGGCTTAGAAATATGTAATTTATATAAAACCAGAAACCATTTACATCAAAGCAAACAATTGTTTCAATTCGTTTTGCCTTCTTCTTCTGCACATGTGTCTGGGCTTCATGCTTCCGCTTTTCACCATTCTACAAAAGATTTGCGCTTTGTTTTAAAAAAGCATTTGCGGTAAAGACTTTTTCGAAATCCTTGGAATCCATAGCAGCATGTAGCAATTCCACTCCTTCCTTTTGTAAACACTGTGCATTTTGAGAATCTGCTTGTTTGCTTTTTCTATTTGGTTTTGTGGGTCTGACAGTATTTCCAGTGCATTAGCAGCAACCTTGACAGATAATTCTGCTACTTGCTTTTTTCTGCGATTCGACACATATATTTATCTTGTGCACTGCGGACATCTTTTAGCAGTCTTGATATAATTGGCAATTTTTCTGTCAAATTGTGCCATAAATGAAGATGTGGGTCATTCCACTAACTGTAATTTTGCATGCTTCAAAATTCAAATTAAAAAAATCACGGATCGCCATACAGGATATACTATTAATTAGGATCATTCTACGTAAAACTTCATGAGCTTTCAGAAAATGTATAATTATACTATGAAAAGTATCATATATAGTCTTAATAAAATTTAGTAATACTATCAAAAAATGACCAAAATATGCGGGGTTTTTTCACGTTTTCGCAACCTTTCCCAGTTTATAGAAAAATTATTAATAAATTCCTGTCTTGAAAACTGTTTCCATTCAACAATAAACATAATAGTGCATATAGTATGCATAAATGTATATATTTGTGTGTCTCCGAAATATGTAAAAAACGATTCACAGGATTTAGCCTAGTTTTGTAACGATTTTTGGACCCATTTCACGTTGAAAATAAAGGTACAAAACCAGAAAGTACAGCTCATTTAAATATACCATAACATTGTAAAAAATGCACTAAACATAATGCAAAAAACCACTTCTAAATATCTATTTCCCAAAAAAATTCGATGAATTGAATTTTAAAACTCTATTTTCAAATGAATTTATAGCGCGCACTACGTAGTATTTTAGTAGACTATTTTGTTTGAAAGGTAATATAGTTTTATGTAGTTCTAGCTAGCATTTTTATATTTGATAATCAAATTCATTTTATTGTTAGACTATATCGCTTAGAATATAAAACACGTTGTATTGCGCGCGATAAAATTTGTGTAGTGCGCGCTATATAAAAAAATACACCAATTTTAATGTTTTTTATACTGAAATTGTTGAATGTATCATATGAAACATATTTTTTGTTAACAATATATATATTTATTATCTAATTTCAATCGATTTATAACAATTTGACAATACAAATTGAATTGAACTTATTAAAATCAAATTATGGTATGTCATTTGTAGCAAAAAAATTATTTCAATTAAAAAAACGCATCTAATGGGTATACAATGACTATTTATTAAACTACTAGAGTTGATATTTGAAACAATAATGATCATTAATCTGTGGAATGAATAAAATTAACATAAATTTTCTTCTGAAGTGTGAATGTCAATGTGTAGTGCGCGCGATAATTAAAACCATGGCATTTTAGTACGTTCAGTTTTCAACTTTTCAGTAAACTAATCCAAGAATATTATACATACCTACATCGTTGTATAACATTCCATTCTATTATAAGATGCCATTAAAACATAAATAAACATGAATATATCGATTTTAGAGAATCAAAGTACAAAATGTTGAAATTTATAGTACATTTTTAACACAAATAAGCTCAAAAAATATATGTATTATCACACTTTAATACTTTTTAAAACATTTAGTAAAGCATTGAACATTATAAAATAAAAATTTGGTGTAGTCAAATCAATTTATCTAATTTAAAACCCAAAATATTGAAAGACAAAAAATAGTGCGCTATGATGCTGTAGTGCGCGCTATAAATTTTAATTGTGGGCATAGATTTCATTTTGGATCACATAAAATAAAAAGTAGCACATCAATCTTTTTGAAATAG
>JAYRBW010134190.1:0-15681 GCA_036023295.1 Invenusta paracnida
TAAATTGTTAATTTTGCATACTATATTATTCAAAAGTAGTATTCCTTGATAGTATTATATGCCGGGCTGTTAAAAAGGAAAACATTATTGCACACATTATTAAAGGTTATAATGTTAACTGAAAGTTGACATTTGTGGCATCTTAAATTAAAGCTTTTTGTGTGAATATAAATACATATCAAAATGTAAACAATTATCGATCCATATTGTAAACTATTTACCATATGCGTAAGATAAATAATAGAGCACAAATGAAGCAAGTTTAATGCATAAGCGTAATATTTCCAGGCTAGTACGAGCATAAATACACCCATAACTTCGATATTTGCATTTATTATTATTTATAATATTTAATTGTATATATATCCTATTTTTAATACATATAATATTTGTAAATAATATATAGTGGGTGTATAAAATGATCAACTTTACCTGAACGTAATCTATTTTGCACATATTAAATATTGCAAAGTTACCTTCTTATTTCTGAGGTGTAGCTATACTACATTGCATAATACTGAAATGCGTTTTAATGCTGCAATAATAATAAAAGCTTTTAGTGCTAACAATAAATAATGACTAGTTCGCTTGTCTCCAGTTGTATTACTTTATATGACTGTGTGCGGCACCTGTGATGGTAGCTAGATAATAGTGCGACCTCAATTATACGGATTGTGTACTACAGAAAGGGGAAGATTGGAGTCTCTCTTATAGCTGGAAGTATAGCATGCCGTTATTTTCATAGCAGATAGATAGTCTGAGGATATTTGCAATAGCAGTCACCTGTGAATACTTGGTTCTTTCATTCTATAGTATTGTTAATCTCCAGTTTAGGAATATAATATACTTTGTAGTTCACTGAATAGGTACTAGCTGCTGTGTGGATGTTTTCGGGAGATGAAATAATTTATGCATGCAATGGTGAAATATTGTTTTAAATAAACGATGGTGTTTCAATAAACCTTGTTTTGCTTCAACACGTGGCCGAGTGTTTGTTTTAGCATCTATTTTATCTATAATTTAGTGTAAAATATTTTGATATATGAATATCAAATCAGATAATGTGAAATAATAAAGGCTATGATATAATTATTTCAGCGTTTTCCCATTTGAATAGGATAGTCTGTTAATTTACATTTAGTTGCAATATGAATTACTGATTGTTCACAATTTAATTTGTATTATGCATACCATTCTAACATATATCAAGTAATAATTGCGTCTGCATTTGATGTTGCCTGCACGCATTTGATGTGGGCCTTGTCAACATTTGGTTTGACGAAATACGCGATTTTAAAATAAAAAACTTAACACATCTTTCCGTATCAAAATTGTCCGCTCTGCTCCGAAATAATTACATGTTGCTATTAATCTCATATGGTTTTTCTGTCTAACGTGTGGTTTTATTTTCACTTAAATATATTTTCGTTTTTATTTCGTTACATATTGATAGGTAAGACTTATACTGCTTTCATTGATAACAATTGCAGCGATGATTCTGAAAAGATTAATTTTATTTAGAAAATGTATTTTCCGATAAATCATCAATATCAATCAACTAGGCTGACGAAATGAAAAGAAGAAACACCTTCTCAGCGAAATTGACCCCTTTAAAAAAGTATCTAGAAACCTTTTCAAATGTAAATCTTTGGTGCATTTTGTTCCTTAGCGCTTGGCGAATACGCTGGTACCAAAAATTGGCTTTTTAATGCATTCTAGCCCGATTTATTAGAAGTCAAATATGGGCCTATTCTCTTTAGCATTAATGACTAGAGCTGCTAGCATCTTTCAACAGGGTTCCCACGCTTTTTCCATAATTTTTTTCCCTGAGTTTCGCCAAGTTTTCCCTAATTTTTTTCAGATTTAACAAAACCGACGAGACATTAAATATTGAATACATTCTTTGCTATATATTCAAGGATGGGAATAGCAGTTTAAAAATCCACTGAAGTCAAAATGTTGGGGGCCCATATCAGAATAAAAAGAGTAATTTCTTGTAGTAAAATGTTGGGGTGGTTTTTTGCTTAAATGTCTGGAATTATTGCATTAATATCCTGCAAATAAATGTCATTATTAAAAACTAAATAATTCTTTTAGATTTAAAATGTTAAATAGTTTTGAAGGAGTTACTAAATATACCCGTTTCTAGGTTGACACCCCAACCCTCCAAGAATTTTTGCAGATCTGAATGAATTACAAAAATAATAAAATTGGGAACCAAATCTGCTGAAATCCACGGAT
The DNA here is from genome assembly GCA_036023295.1 of Invenusta paracnida. Lineage (NCBI taxonomy): Eukaryota > Metazoa > Platyhelminthes > Proseriata > Coelogynoporidae > Invenusta > Invenusta paracnida. Next base: position 2,242 of record JAYRBW010134190.1, read on the forward strand.
CCGCTGAAGATTCCCCATCCCTGTATATTTTCCTGTGTGTATTAAAACTATTATTAACTATAAAAATGATGTTAATTAATTTTGTTTTAAATTTAGAATGATAAATAAATTTGAATGAATGTTGTATAATGTTGTATTTACGCATTTAATTTAACAGATAATAACAGTAGTACTAACAGATAATGAAAACAAAGCAGAAATCATGCGATGTTAATAACAGTTATGTATATACAGAGTTACAGTACTATTATTAAGTACCTATTTAAATATGTTAAATCGATTATGAAATCATGAAATGCAATGTACTGTTCTGAGTTCAGACAGAACCATCTAGCTGCCCCTCTTTCGGTTTGATTGATGCAACTTTGATTTTCCTTATTTGATTTTTTTCTTTAAATAAGACATTTTTTAAATTATATTTTCATATTTTATTTTTTGTTTTTAGAATATTTTTAAAGGTTAATTAAAATTTTTTATTAATGAGTATTTTTTTTCTTAATTTTAAAAATTCTCTGAGTTTCATATGATTTCCCAGAAAAAAACATAGAATTCTCTGAGTTTTCCCTGAGTTTTCCCTGAGTTTTCTAAAATTTTGAGATTCCCTAAGTTTTCCCTGAGGCATGGGAATCCTGTAAATATATAGCAGGTGGCTTATCAAATCGAGAGTTTTCATAAACTCAGACGATAATTCGTATACTTCCCTCTAGTGTATTTTGTACGTTACTCAAACGAGTTCAATGCTATTCAAACAAGTTATCATCTACATTGCAGAATACTAATTAGATTTAGTAACGTCATGGATATTTATAACAATATATAGGTCCTTAGAATGAAATTACTATAGTATTTATGAAATAAAAAACCAATTTATTCATGAATTGAATATTCTCATTAAGCCCTTATCGGTAACTCACACTAATAATATCAAGATATTGAATTTATGTAAAAACATGATTCAAATTTAAGGGCGGGCGGATAACTCTGGTCTTAAATTAAATGATGTTTATCACTAAATGTTGACTTATTAATTGTTTGTATAATAGAATGTATTACACACACACATTCTATAGGTATATATAATATATCGTAATAATAATAATTAGGTAATATATATACGGTATCATTAAAGTATCGGTAAAGTGTATCATTAATAATTGTTAAAGTATATTATTTCATTAGTAACAAAAAAATGTATTTAACTGAATACAGTATCAAACGATTTGAAACTTATTTCATAACTCTCCGGTTATATGTTATAGTTAAGATATTTATATCAAAAGCTAAGTTTATTTACGTAATTAATCAAATTTGAATGAAAATATAAAGGTTAAATGTACATACATCAACCCTTTGTATTACATTATACAATAAATATTTTTCAAATTTATATAAGTAGCCTACACAAAAGTTGTTAATAGAATCATAACTTAAATATGAGATTATGATTTCGTTTAAGAAATTATTTGTTTATAACATAGAAGTTATGACTTTATAGAACATTACTTTTCCTATGTATTTTAAACAAATATACTGTGGAAGCTTCTAATGTAGGCAATATTAAAAGATAATTGACCTTGACCTTAATAAAAAATAATACATTTCATAAAATGTTTTATAAACAAATTATAATATATTTAGCTACTAAACGCTAAACTTTGTATTATGATCAAAATTTAAATGCCGAAAAGATAATCATATGTGGTTTCTTATTGCAATTCATATACATTTCTAAAATTCTATTAATATACTTAACATTTTTAATTTGAATACCCTCGATTCATATGAATAAATTCAATTAAAAATATGAATATATAACTTGAACATTCGTTAGTCTAAACTAGTTAGCAACGAGCCTTGTTGAATATAATACAATTGTATAAACATATACAGTGATATCTATTTGGTATAAACATGATTAAAAAATTAAACATACTCCATAATATGCTGTATATAATTATTTATTTTTACAGTATTTACATTGATAGGTCAAATTAAAAAATATATACATATATGAATGGTTTGTTCTGATTTTAAGGAGCAAAAAAACATGAAAAATAGGTCGACTTAAATAGATTTTAGCCAACAAAACCTGAGCTTTCCCGTCACTAGTCGTTAGAAGAAGTTGACTTTAAATTATATTTATAAGATAAAATTGTGAATTCAAAAGCAACAATTATTTAAAAAAAGTGAATGAGTTCACTATTTAAAAAGTAGGTACTCCATATTATTTTTTAAATGTAATTTTTAAACTTTAAGAAACTGTCATATTATTTTCTATGTTAAAATGATATATTTTCTTTATTTTAAATATTTCCTACTTGTATTTATCCTTACATAAAGTATACTAATATGTTTCATGCGCATACTACATTTCTAGGATATATATATATATATTATACTACTTGTATTTGCCGCAATCAAAAAGCTTTGATACGTATTTTTATTAAATATCTAGTTATTATACATAGTTAAATGAATCAAAAATTGTTGTCATTATATTTATATAGCATTAATTAATATAATTTATTTATTGAAATTGAATTCCATCGTAAATTGTACCATATTTGTAATATAAATATTTTACATTTTTATTTTATGCCTATATGTATTTCTATGCAATCATAAGTAATAGCAACAGCAAATAATATTACCTAGAAAAAAAGTATTGATTTCCTCACCTGAATTCTTGGTTGTCTTCTTCCGTCAAGAAGTGACCTGTCATGAAGAGCAACACCACCAGTGTCTTCTGAATCGTACTCATTCCCTGAATAATTCAGTTCAATTGGAAAGTGTGAGAATCACTAGTATCTCATAAGACATTTTATTTATCGATTTAAACATAAAAATATATGTAATGCTATCAAAAATTCATTCATCAATTTTTATCATTACTCGGTATATAAATATAAATATATGTTCAAAAATATCGAGTATTAATTTCTTTTTAAAATTTTATTTTCAATTAAATTATGATTTGTATTTTTTGTAACTTAAGACTGTAAATTTTTTTTCAATGTTTCTAGCAACACTGCAATATAAAATTTCTAATTTTGAATTATGAAGCTATCCAAAAAGATATAAACTCGAAATGCTCAATAATATTTTTGATGTTTTTATTGCTCATAAAAATGCATAGATATATGGATGAGATTTTGCTTTCATATTGAGTATAAATTCTAGAACTTATTGAAGGTACCCTCATAAATATATACAAAAGTCATAACATTTCTCAAGTAAAAAATATGCAATTAAAAAACTGGTCAAGTGCTCTCTGGAATACACCGATTGGTTTTAAACAAAAAATATTAAATTAAAAATAACAGTATAATTTCACAAAATTGCAAAAAAATAAGGAAAATGATACTAGTTATATTTCAACCACAATGTTACTTCCCGCACTTACTTCGTTATGTTAAAGCAAAAAATTGAGTAAAATAGATAAAATCATATTTTTTAAATAATTTTGTGAATAAAACTGATGTATTCACCTGCAAGGTTTCGTGTAATGCCGCTCATAGAGCCGTACGCCTCACTGGAATGAGAGAAAATTATGGGAAGGATAATACAAAGATATTTTCTGTCGCATTATTCATGATATAAATACCGTGTAGCATTACTCTCAAAATAAATTTAGCTTAAACACCGCTTGCTTATTGTCTATGTAAGAAAGAATTACAAAAACCTTTCTAAATATACAAAGTTTTATCAATAATATAATTATTGTAAAAACAAGTGAGATTGCTATAAGTGAAGCCGGATATTCCGCAGTTCTTATCATTTTAAAGACTGTATAACGTATACATTTGGATAAAGGCGTTCTTAAATATTGTTTCAAAATATATGAAATAGCTTAAAACAAGACTATTGCATTATATATTTCATGTATTCTTTTGGCAAGAAACTAAACTACTAAAATTGGATATTATAAAATTATGATATTAATCTGCTTTGGCATTATGCGATTTAGAAATGAGAAAGTAGCCATGGTCAAAATATTATCTTGTAAATTATATTTATGGTAAAAAATGGTTCCATAAGCCTTTGACAAGTAAGCCTCACTCTAAGCTCCGCTGCACAATAAGCTCCACTTGTTTATCGTGCTTTGATTCCAGAATAATTTCGCAAACTTGTTCAAATGTGAGACCTTTCAAAGACCGACCATTCCATTCTATTACTTCATCATCTGAAGGTATAACATCAGGTTAATAGGTTAATAATCTTCATGAATATCAAGGGTAACATGCATGGAATGGTCAAAAAGGGTGGCTAAAGTATACATATGTAGAGCTATTTTCTTTTTAATATAATTATTAATATAAAAAAGTATGTTAATATTAACAACAAAAATAATATATATAAATATAAGGTTTATAATGAAATCTTTTTATTAAGTAAATATCCCTAATGTAGTTGAGTTTAATTATTAATACTAAATATATAAGTGCATACTGACAATATATCCATTAAGAATATTGTTGACAAATGTTGAAAAAAACAATGAAGCAAGATAAATACATAACAATTTGCAATCTAATCTTTCAAAGTCAATTTAAATATTGTCTTCTTAATAACATATGGATTTGTTCTAAACGAATAAAAAGTGCAATACTGAAGAATTGGTTGTCAATGGTTGCCTAGTAACACAATTAATAATATTCTTACCGGGTTTTAAGTGTCCTACAACATCAGCAATTGTACCCCGTTTCACCTTTGTGACGAAAGCACCCAAGCGACCAGAAGGTGTCATTTTACCACCGACAACTTTCAAGCCTGATAAAACAAGAAGTTAGAATGAAACCATTACTTAATGTTAATATTTATTTTTATGCATTTTTAGGTTTATCTTATATTCTTTTTAAAGTATAAGTAAAATGGTTTTATTTAGGTTAAACTTAATATAAAATTTACACATAATATAAAAATGGTATATATGTACCCATTCATAATCTAGTGCTTTTCTAAAACTTACAAATTATATTGTTGCTACCAATGTATTTATAAGTTGATTTTATTGCATATTAGTACAATAAAGTAGATACTTTTTAAAAATTGATTTAAATAGATACCATTTTTTATAACTTTTGTAGTGACAATTGAATTTTACAGTTTCAAAATGTTCAAATATAAATTTTAAGATATATTTTATAAAGCATGTTGCTTTACAATTTATGTATTGATCAAATATATTCTATTTAGATAATAATTATTCATTAAACAAAACTCTAAAACATTGTGTAAATATAGAAAGATAGAGAAAGATGTTCTGACTTAAAAATAATAAACAAATAAACGTTATATAATAACACTTATTTGTTAATATGGGAAAAAAATTAAAACATAATTTAATAAAAAGGATAGTAGTATGACAGGAGTGTCCTTTGAGGCCACTTTCGTTCTAACCCGCAACGCCCTTCCCCATCAAAATGCACTAAAAATGCTAATTTTCGCAACTACTAGGCCACGCGCTAACGTGTTTACACTGGGAGAGGAGATTGATCAGATACACACCTACTTGTATTAAAAAATCTGTAGAACAGAATTTTGATCAATTGTCGATCTATACGAAATATTCTCTCATCAGTAACTTACCGAGAATATTCCCAGCGTCACCAGTCATTCCCTCTGTTTTCTTGAGAATCATATGTCCAATTAGACGACGGCCATCTTTGGATGGTTTCCATGTCACCGGCTGAATAATAAAGACATATTATACTTTGTTTGCCTACTATATATAGTATTTGTTTAAATATGTTACAGTTATATAGCTATTTTACAGTTACTTCATAGAATATTATCTGCTTCGTTTTTAATTACATAATAAATTATAATATTAAATTCCCGCTTATGCGGTCATAAAGAAGTATTTTAGACAAATAATACCTAACAAAATAAATTCAATTATGAATGCAAGAAGCTTCCTCTATGGAAAAGGGTTTAAAATGATCTGATGGTTTAAAAATTTGTGATTTAATTCTGAGGATCATAATTGATTTTACGTATCAAATTTACTTTTAAATAAGTACGATAATATTCCAACGTAATAAAAGTTTATTCACTATTTTACACTACAGAAATATAAATTTTTATTACTCTGATTCGTTTAATTGACATATATATAGGTATATATATATATAGGTATATATATAACGTAAAAGGCATATTATACATACGCTCACGCTATATAAGTATCTACAATATATAATATAAATAAAATAAATAATGATAAATTATAATATAAATTAAATAAATAATGATTGAACGAAGAATAAAATATAACTTACTGCAATATTCCAAATTATCGATCTCATAAAATCATAATACAATCAATCTTATACCTAACTAATTCCCTCATTTATCCAGCATAATATAAAAGTTGTATTGGTGGTAAGTCCAGGATGTACTAGAATCTACTAGGATGTTAGGAATATTATCAGCTAAACTATGCATGTCCAGATATGTATATAATTCTATAGACTGACTATCTACGCAGCAGTTAGTATAATAGTATGTATAGTATACTCCGTAGCTGGACAGACGTCAACTGTAAAATGACTAGTTCATACAAATCACACCCCAGAAATTATATATACGCATAATAGTAAAGTTAAAATTTACGAAAGAAACACGCAGACTTGTGAGTTGTACTCTTGTTCCCGTCGGGCACTGATATAAAACTAACAATAGACTGGAGGTAGACGAGAGGAGGGGGTTTAGAAGGAATCAATGAATTCCCTGCACGGTGGTGGGTGAATGTCTAATCTAGGAGACAGCTTTAACCGAAACACACGGGTAACGTTGAGTTGTTTCGTTCATGTCGTTGACACAATATGGGAAGTACTCTCACCACCCAACCGCCTCGCCCTTCTAACAGCTTTATAGATAGCTGTTGATGTTGTTGTTTGTATTTGTTTATTGTGAGAAAAAAAGAACTAAAGCCAAGGTAAGCGGGGAGGAGTCCTGAATAGGTGCGCATGAATGCCGCTTGCTGGAACACTAGACTTACAACAAACTGAACTCAACGGTGTCTAGATCGAAGTGAATTTTGACTAACTGACTTTCAATTTTTGTTCCAGTTAGCGCTCCCCCTTTACCAGCAAACTTTTTGACAAGGAATAATAGCCAAGTGTCTTAGACATAAATATTGCTCTTGCAAGCACCCTACCCTCCAGTCCATGCCCCCTAACTATCTCACCGTATAACCTTAATAAACCGCACAAAAATCGATGCGATATCAAATATTAATAACTCTATAACAGTCCATCGTTTTAACTTATTAAATTTGCTTTAGTCTAGCACAGAAGCGTAATACCTTATGTAACTAATTCTTATAACTTGTGGGACTGTCTAAAGGTCTACCATCTACAATAGACTAGTAGGTACTACTTACTAAATCCTATTAAATTTTGAAGCATGGCGCCTCACCGTTTCGATGGGAATTGCATAATAGGTTTTAAAACTATATTACACTTTTATGTGTCGTGTCACATTTGGTGTTTAAGCCGTTTGGTTTTTAAGCCTTAAGGCAGGCTTAAAAAATGCTCAAAAAAATCTTATTATTAAGTAATAATTATTACAAATACAATAATATATTTTAATAATATATTGCTCTATTGTCAAAACATCTTTTATCGTAGCATTATATTTACCGATATAGTTGAAATCTAAAAGTTTTAACATTTTCTTGCTGGATGCTAAACAAATATAATATAAATATTGCAAGTAAATTATGCATTAATAAGTTAATGATAAGGATCGATGCGAAACATATTGGAATAAAATAATATATCATATTTTGCGATATACATTACAATTAAAATTTTCATCCTTAGTTTTAGTAAACTAAAACATTAATTTCAAAATATTACACAAAACTAGTAGGTACCTAGAGAAAAAGAGCTTTATTAAATGGTCGTAAATATATGTATGACGTTAAGCAATCGATAAAATGTAATGTAGGTTTGCGAGAATTGTAGATAATACATAGATTGGCAAAATTATACGCAATTTCTTCAACAGTTACATGCCATTTTCCAAATAGAGAATTATATCATACTGCGGTAAAAGCTACATCACTAAATTTAAGTTATTAATAATTTATTTTGCAACAACGACATTGCTCCTATTACTTAAAACTTAAAATGAATATACTGTGATATAATATAGGGTAAGTTACATTCACGGCCGAGATATATATATACCTATATAAATAATGAGTGGTAGCCAAATGTGTTGAAATTCTGTTTCCAACCCGAAGGTAGCAAGTTCGAACCCCGATACATAGGTACTCCTGGCTTTAGGAAACTGATTTGCGCTACAGCATTGAGGAATTTTCGAATGACTATTTTAAGCCTATGACGACCAAACAATTACGAATTAAATATATCCCTGCAAATTCCAAATACAATTTACGCTGTATTATAATTATAAGCAAGAAGAAATTTACTTATTGTAATAGATTTTAACTGCACTCGTATATTGTGCTTTTGTGTTTATGATGTTGTGTAAAATAAAACATATCGAAATAAATAAATATATTCTGCGGGTAAATGTTTGTATGTATGGATATGTTGGCATATATGTATATGTATACATCTTTAAAATTCCGAAAATGATCAAATATTTGACTGTATCTTTAATTGCATGAATTTATAGAATATACATATATTATAAAGTTTACTATAATTAATATATAAGATAACATCCAATTAGATATTTCAGATAAAGAACAATTTTGAAGAGGTTTTGAATAAATAAATAAACCCTTTGTATAAATTGTCACGTCTTAATTTTATAGAAAATCTTTTGAGTTAAAAAGTGTGAAGAATTCAGTTCTACACACTACTTTCAAAGAAGATCTATCTGTTGATAAATTATGTATAGTGTACATTATCCCACTAGCTTATAATTATAAATAATACTAAGCAACACTATCTATAATTCTAATTAAAATTTTTGACTGAAGCAACTGTTTTTCTGTACAAATTAGTTAATATAATAAGTTAATAATTCGCAATAGTATACCTAATTTCATAACAAATAACAACTGTCTTACCAAGAGAGAACTCTTCACATTGCTGTCCAGAAATTCTCGATCGCTGTATAAATCTCGATCGGAGGCTGAAAATAAAACAATGTTATTTCAGATATACATATGTATGAATACTCGTTAGAATACAACCATATCATTTATTTAGATTAATAACTTAAAATAGTATAAAAAATCTTGTTGTTGATTATTATGCTATATATATACATATGTAGGTATGTGTTTATAAGGTGCTATACCATCGGTATCAAATACACCACTTTAATACAGACGGGAAATCAATAATTTTGTATATTATTATTATCTGGCAAACAACAATACTCTGAAATTAAAACTCTAGTTTTAACTAGATTTTAAAATCTTCTAAATAAATCCGTGTTTCAATCTAATTTGATTGATAATGATACTTTTTCATAGCTTCAAAGAGTATAATATTCTCAAAATATAAAATGACAAAAATTCAAAAGCTAAATAGATATCGAAATTTTCGTTTCTCATTTTAAATTTTGAGTTCATGAATAACCTAGATCTCAGAGCTTCCCTTGTCGATCACCAACTATGCCTATTGTGATAAATTAATTAAGTTGGTAAATCTTTTTTAGATTGGCGATGTTTTTCGCAAAAAATTATGAACAGTCTTCATAATTGTTATATATATAGGAAATATTGAAATGTTTCAGGTAGATAAGGGATCACCGCTCACAGTTACATATGTCCGAATGTATTTTCTCCTTCGTTTTCACTATAACACGAATACATAACAGACATTTTGACAAATACAAATGTATATTATTACAAGTGATGCAATTTTTCTACGTCATATTATTTATGTATATATACATAGCATCTGGTAAAAATTGCGTTTTTGGGAATAATTTTCAAGAAGTGCTCAGTTATCCTACAATCTTAAATGTTAGTCAAATGTGAATATATTTAATATTTAACCTGTATTGAGAGAAATTTAGAGGAAAATAATAAATAAATTATATTAAGAATATTAATTAATACTTTATTCTACATTAAATAAGGTATTTTAAACATTACAAATAGTATAAACAAAAAAAATATTTGATTATGACCCTTAAAGAACCCATTGATAGATCATGAATAGTATTTTTATTATATTTGAAAACTAAATATTGAATTGCTTTCTTAAATAATAATAGTGTATTACATAATATTTCTAATTTAATTAATTTATTATTTTCATATACATTTATTTTAATATAGTTTAGTTAAAATGAAATATATTTAGAGTTGACCTACTTTTACGATTGCTGGATAAATAAGAAATTCGTAATTTTATATTATTAAACACTTTTATAGATTCTTCTACCGTTCCATTTTCAAAATAATGTTCCTAAGTTTCCAGTGCGGGAGACTATACTCTACTTTTCAAAAGATAAGAATAACTAATAATAAGTGCTAAGTTTGATGCCAACAAATATAGTGAGGTCGCTTTGGGGGGGAAAATGAAGGATCGATACACGCCGGAAAATAGCCCCAAATTTGTTTTTTAGATATTTATGAATGTTGCGATTAAAAAATCTCATGCTCTAAAAATGTTGACATGTGGAGCATGACAACATGGCGGCATATATGCGCTGCACGTGTGAAAATATGTTAAATCTTTATATATTATTTATATTATTTAAATGTTACATATAAATTGTAAAGTATATTAAATAGAAATAACAATTAAAAAATAAATATTTATGGCTATTAAAATGCATATTTTACATCAGTATTAATTGCGATACGTTAATATACGAAACAATTGAGTTTGAAATGATTGGTTAATTTTGGGTAAAGCGATGAAAAAAACTGGATTCATATTTTATTTACTTCACATACTTTATAATATAAATAATATATTTATTACATCATATTTCAACTATTTAATAAATAATTTACATTTCCCAGACTTTTTTGTCTTATGATATACAAATAACCAAATTTACAGTGATATTCAAAGAGTATATGTTTAAATATGCATTTTAAATAAATAAATAATTGCTTTAAAAAATCCATCCTGTTACATAACGATAGTGGTTAGGTGAATTGTATAAATTTCCATTAATGTGCACATTGATGTTTTAATTATAAATATTTAAATTTACCTTCACAGCGTGCAATTATTCGTTTTAAATGCTCTTTTTGTTTTATTGATCTATGTAATAGACTAGAGTAGTAATGAATGTTTGCGGACAATTTGAAATATGTAACATTTCGCAAACAAAATATAAATTTACACGATATACACTAAATAAAGATTTAGTCTAAAAATATACTTAATTTTTAAAGTATAATTCCTATCTCTTTTTATTAGCCTTAATCATCCTGCGGCGCTAAACTGAATTTGTGCTTAGATGTTTGTTTATTTATATTATTTTATATAAAATAAAATGTACTTGTGAATGATATTGATATATAATAAAACTAATAGTATACAATATAGATATTATTTAATATATTCTATAAAGTACATTTGTCATCAATGACAATGATTCTCATTAAATGTAATAAGTGTTACATATCAAGATTATTCTTCAATAATGATAAACAATGACTATAATTAAAATACAGTAAAAAATGTTACAATTATTCAGTATGTTAATATATTTAAATCGTATTTAAACGTACTTACTTAGTCAATATTAGTAGATTTTGTTTGAAAATTTGTTTACGAAATATAAAAATTTTCAAACTGTGCGGAAACATTCATTACAACTGTAGCCTATTACATAGATTAATAAAACAAAAAGAGCATTTAAAACGAATAATTGAGCACTGTGAAGGTAAATTGAAATATTTATAATGTTTACATCAATGTGCTCATTAATGGAAAATTATACAATTCACCTAACTACCATCGTTATGTAACAGGATGGATTTTTCAAAGCAATTATTTATTTATTTAAAATGCATACTTAAACATATACTCTTCAAATATCACTGTAAATTAGGTCATTTGTATATCATAAAACAAATCTACTCTCTGAAATGTAAATTATTTATTAAATAGTTAAAATATGGTGTAATAAATATAATCAATATATAATTTACATAATAAAGTATGTGAAGTAAATAAAATACGACCCTCGTTTTTTCATCACTTTACCCGAAATTAACAATGAATACCTAATACATTTTAAGTGCAATTTTTTCGTAGATTAACGTATCGTAATTAATACTGATGTAGAATATGCATTGTGATAGCCATAATTATTAACTTTTAATTATTTTTTTCATATGATATACTTAACGTGTAATATATGAAATGTTATATTGTATTTTCATATGTGCCGCGAATATAAGCCATCATTTTGTCATGCTCCACATGTCACAATTTTTTTATCATGAAATTTTTTAATCTTTACGTTTATAAATATCTACAAAAAAAAGTTGGTGCTATTTTCCGGCGTGTAACAATAATTTTACTAAGGAACCTCACTAATATTACAATGCATGCGTGCATCTTAAGATGATTCGTGATAGGAATTCCACAAGACGTGCTAATACAATTGTTATAAACTTCAATTTTTAATATAACAACCATGTTCGAAGAAAATTTACCAGCAAAAAATAGCATTGAAAGATGTAAAGCTAGTCTTGTTGCTCAATAAGTCTACGAAATAATTGAACAAGTACAAATACCTTTTCTGAATCAACCTCAACAATCGTCTGGTATCAATTTAATAATCCAAATTCCCCTTTTTATATTTTAGAAAAAAGTATGATTTACTCCAAGATACAAGGAAAATATGGACAAGACAAGCATTCAAAACTACCAAAAATCCATCTCTAAAACATCATTTAATGAACGTAAATACATTTTTTATTCATTTTAAAATAGGTATGTATAATGCTGTATGTATGCTTTTAATTGTTAATATACATAACTAACAATTTGCTATGTACCCATTTAGGTATTCATATTATACGTATTTATAATGTAGCCTAGCATCAATACCTAAAAAAGTCACAACCCAACGTATATATTAGTGAATTTCATGTGTAATTGTGTATTGACATGTTAGTCAATATGCGTAATAACAAATCATTTGGATAGAATACACAATTAGACGTGCAATAATTTGTCTACACCATGATCATTAAAAAATAATTATTATATTTAAAAATTGCACATATAATTCACTCAAATATAATTCGGGTGTTAATTGTAATATATTCACCATTTAAAAAATGTGTTTTTATTAGACATATATTATATTATTATTAGCCAAAAATGGCAAAAAGTGTGTTAGTTCATATCAAAAAAGAATTGAAATAAGCGTAAAATGTGTTAGCTCTTTCAAAATATATTTGACTTGAGCTAACTATGTTTTTTAATATTGTAAAGCTTCTCAGAAGGTAATTTAGAACTGTATTTA
>JAYRBW010134201.1:0-15677 GCA_036023295.1 Invenusta paracnida
CATGACTAGGAACCAGAGGTTCGAAAATTTGTGCCTATAATATACTTTAAATTACAGCAAGTGCTCTTCTTACTTATAGTATATTATTATTATAATGGGATCCGGTGGATATCCTTATGTTCCACTACCAAAAATGTAACCGAATTTTATGTTTACCTTTAACATAGTTTAAGGCCCGTGTACTTCATTCAATGCCTGTGTCGTCATGTACAGGAGTATTGTATAACCTTTTTTAAACTGTCCCAAATATCTTATAATTAGCTAAATGTTTAGGTACCTAGTTTGTGAGTGTGTGGTGTATGGCGCTTGCATGCACGCATGTGTAAATACAAATGTGTTTTCTTTACCGCAAAACATTCTCTTTTTTTAATAGGAGAGAAGAAATAAATGTACGTTACCCGAGAATTCGTTCAGAAAGAGTTGATACGGTCTTGTCACTTGACCATCTTTCCACAGATCATAGACACACCTCCAGTTCATTATTATTTTACCATTTATGGCGTCCCTCTTTTCTTCAATCAATGAGAATATGAGTGGGATTAGCGCTTTTTGTGCCGTTTCTGTTTGCATATTTTCCTACGCGTATGCCTACTGTTTCCTATGGACTTGTTCTCCATATTTCCAATTTTGGGGGTTCGGAAAAATACAACGCAAGAAGAGATGCTATTTTTGGGAGATCTTCTTAACCCAATTTAGCGCAGACCAAACAGCTTCAAACCAAAATTTCGTAGTTATTATTAGCCTGGTAGAGTGACCGCTTATTATGTGGCTTCTTATAATGGATCACCGACTTTTTTTAGAAGACTACGATACGTTATGTAGATGTATAATAATCGGTAGTACATTGCGGAACATTTATTGACTCTGTTGTTACACAGAGAATCTCATGGTTACAAAACCTAATGGCACATGTTTTATTTTTTACTTCATTTCTTAGTTTTCTCTGGCGACAATTATAGAAGAATGTTTGTGGGAGCAAAGTTGTGACACAGTAAGCCCCAATGGACCAGAGCTATTATCACAGTATTTATTATATTCCCAATCTCGTTCATCAAAAACTGAGAGTGGAGTGACATTTTGATGCCGCATGGCCAGTGACATTTCCTAGTTATGTCCTTTCGATATTTATACGTTATTATTATCCTCTCTTGTCCTAGTCGATTATGGTAAATAAAAAAGTCATTCCAAGCGTCTTGCTTATTTTGTCTTATATGTCTTAAATTTTCAAGATGATCATGTTTTTGGTTCTTTGAAATATGGTAAAGACAATTTTAATTTCAATTCCTAGTAAACTAGATAAATTATCATGTTTATTGACTAAACTCTATACGTATTATGTCTTAATTACTAGATAGATGTTCTGTTAAAATTATTATTTGTCAATTCATATTTAACTTTTTTCGTGCATTTAGTAACTAGCATTTTCCCAAGTTATGACGCCAGCATCTGTATATAAAAACATTGTATGCTGTGGGTACATTATGAATCCGAAAAAAAAGAAGTAACACCAGCATTTTTATATTCCTGGTTTCAGGATGATGTGTACTTAACTTATTTTAGTATTTCCACAGGTAATGTAATTGCGGTTTTTCTTTCACGTAATTCTGTTTTCATCATCGAATAATATATAAACCTCTTCGTGATTTAGAGAACTTGAACGATTTGCCAAAAAAGTACATTTGGTAACTCTCTTATCTTCTGGTTGTTTATAAAGAGAATTACGAACTACTGTGATTCTTACTTAATATAAATTGTTCCTGATATTCTTCATGCTATTATATATATATATATATGTTATTCGTTGATATTAGGATTTTATACGTCTAGTCTTTTCTTTCAGCAAACAAATAAATTTTCTAACTTTAAAAGTGATTTTTTAATGTTATTTTATAAAGTTAATTATATATTATAAAAATTAAAATATACTAACCATTTCTATAAACTAATTCCCAACATCATATTAAACCATGTAAGATGAAAACCCTTATATATTTTAAATTTTGTATAATATACATAACAATATATATGTATATTTATATGTTAATCAAAATTTATTCCTCTTAATACTGTTATCTTGCAATGAAATATGAAAACATATATAAATAACACTTACCTTTTCTTGTTGTTTTGCGCAATGTTGAAAATATATTTTAAAAACAGAATTATGTGCATAATTTGAGCTTATTAGTGGTATGGTTATATTATACATATGCGAGTTATTAAACAAATGTACATTTTGATATATAAGCATATGTATATAACATTTAGTTTCATCAACTTCCAGATCTATATTTTAGTTTAATTGAATCCAATTTTGCAATGTCGGCTTTGTTTTTGTAACCATTTTTAAATGTCTGCTTCAATACTATACTTTAAGTCGCATAAAATTATGTTTTCGGAGTTATTAAAACTCCCCGCATAATTGCATTGCGGTAACTTAGTTCTCTCCTCTTGTGATAGTATTGTCTCGCACATTAACTATTAAGTTGAATTCTATCTCATTCTCGCTGTTTATGTTTGATCACGAGACAACATCAAAAAAGTTCGATAAGAATTCTGGGCCGTTAGTTGTCTCTTTATTTATTGGTACCATAAGTCTCGCCCCCTAGAATTCCTCTACATACGGAAACCAAGACATGATGGGAATTAATTATTTAAAATTCAGGCTAGCGTTGCTCTATTTAATTATTTCTCTCCGCTCCAATATAGATAGTTCTCCATCCAGGTTCCAGCTCTCTTCCTCGAAAGTTTAGTTCGTTCATTCGTTTATTTTTTTGTTGGAGGCCTAATTATATCCAATAAACGAAAAACATCGATGATTGTGGAGATGCACCTCGCTGCTATACGTACCAGCATACCTTTTTTGCATCTTGATTTTAATTCATCCTTAAAATGGAAAAATTAGGCTCATTCCAATACCCCTTTTTTCCTTGTGCTTCAAAGTATGTAAATTATAGGCTATAAATCGTGATTTTTGTACTGTTTCACTTTTGCAAAAAGGGTTATAACTTACATTTATGAATTTTCCAATTTTCCAATTTTCTCTCCAGTTGCGTGTGTATTTTTCGTTCGGGGTGGTATAAATATACAAATGTATAAAATTATATTCATGTGAATCCAGGCTATATCTGTTATAATCCTGGATACATGCTATCCAGGGCGACGCCATTTCCTATTCAAGGAGAGAATATTACATTTATGGGACTTCATGTAAAAGAAATCATTATATTTCACCTGATTTACGACCTTAAGTTACTATGTTCGTATGTTTAATCTTATAAATATGTTACTTTATAATGTATTTCTGTGTGTTCTGTACTTGTGTGTTTTCTGTGTGTTGTGTGTGTTTCGTTTATGTTCTCATAATTTTTTAAAATTTACATTTAAACTATTTTTGTGTCTATTTTTAACTCATTTTTTATTCAATTGTAGTAGTCACGTGTTGTATTTTATAATAGCTTTTATTTTTACAATAACTGTAACGCAAGGGTGTTTTCTTGTTTATAAAAAGTCCCCTCTTGACCTCAATTTTTTATTTAAATGAAAAAGAAGATGGTCGAGTTGCTTAAAGTTAGATTAATTACTATGAATCACAGTACAAGCTGAAATTTCAAATTGTATATATAACATTGATTTTAAATACATGATCATTTTGAAATATATATGTGAAAAAGTCAGGAAGTGTGCCACAGGAAAAAGTCTAACAAATATCGTTTTATCAATATAGTCTATTGACTATTAAATTTCATAAAATGTATTGCTTCTAAAATACTAAAAATAATTTTGCTCTGGTAATTTTAGTACAATTTTTTTAACAATTACTCACAGTAAACACAGATTTATCTAGCTTTAGTCGATGTCCGACTCATATTTTGTTACCAGGTATATATTACTTGCTAATTTTTAGAAAAATTTGGTTCTCTGATATACTTTTTTCACTAGCATATTATATACAGTTGTATTTAAAAACTATATAGCCACTGTACTAAAAATATATCATTTTCAAACAAAATAACGTAATATGTATTTTTGTTATTTACAGTATATTATGTCGTTTGGTTATTTACTTTTGTTATTTAACCCATTTTCTTGCTCATATATGACTGCGTCGAATAATCTTAAACGTAAATAGAAGATAACAAAATAAGAATATTTGTGTTATCTGTCGAAACACCGTGTTAATTAATGAAATATATTTATGCAAAACTGACTTTTCTTTCGTTTTATGTGTATGAAAATGCTATTTATGAATTGTTAGACAAATGAGTTGTCTGTTAGAATGTTTGTAAACATAAGCATAATACTATATGATGGTGTTTTTAGTTTATGTATCTACGCTTATTTTTTAATAGTAAAATTTTAATTGCAGACATTTAGGTTTATGAAGCGATTGCTAAACTTCTATCAATATATTAATATATTTAAATTGTTTTTTTTACATTATTTATAGCGTAAAAAATGTTTTTTTAACTGCATAATCAGTTTTATGCATAAAACTTAAATTAATATTTCAATAGAATTCCTTTGTAAAATTTAGCTAAGAAATTAAAGATTGAATTAGTTTTTTTAATTCGATTAAATCTTTCGATTTCTTTGTATCGCTTTAAACTTAAATTAAGAGAATTTAAGGAATGAAATATTTCAAATATAGTTCATTGAACGATGTCAGATTAACCTGCATAATCGTATTATATTAGAAATATCGGAGAATGTATTAACGGATAGTTATAATATGTCAATGAAATAAAGTTTAAAATCGACTAGGTCGTACAATTTAGAAAAGAAAATAATGTTTTGTAATATATACATATATATATTATAAATGCTATTTTTTCATCAGTTTTTGCTCATCAGAAAGACTATCAGAATGTCTATTGAGTATGGCAACTTTATATACTAAACTTCTTTTTCCCTCAATACTTAGATGTAAAATTCACTTTATAGGTATATAGTACAGAGAAAGATAGATTTACCCACTAGTGAATGCAGAGGAAAGTTCATAATAAGCATATATAACTAACGAATTCGGAAGCATATCCACTGAACTGTAAATGAGTCTTAATTCTTGAGCCCACTGAATTTCTGCTTTAGTTTTTGACTTGTGAATTATTATATTTCTTTTGAGATTTGATCACTCACTCGAATTATTTATTTAGTGGATGGCATCGGTATTCGTTAGAATTAATATATATATATATATATCTAAACGAGTATTACTTTAGTTAGAATTGGTTTTTTAAGGTCTTTGATCGATCACATATATCATATTTCTTCTAATAAGCGCCCCCTCTGAGCTGAAATCGGATTTCAAATTTAAATTTCTATGGCTACCAGTAGTTAGGTAGCTACCTATATTAAATATATTTGTTTTATTCCTACACAATTTTGTATTTTCATATTTTTAATTGATGCGCGGTGATAGATAAGATTGAATAGTAAATTTGAAAAATAGATGGTATACCTGTAGGTAGTTTAATAAAAATATTAAATAAATAAATAAACGCCTCCCTAAAAATCTATAAACGGTAATAAACGCCGGGTGTTATTAGAAGAAATACGGTATGTTTTTCCTGTATGTGCTTAATAATATATTGTAACTAATATCTATACGTCCTTTTCAATTGGAATGAATAATTAGTATATATATGTTCTTTCAATTCTTTTGTGCGTTGTCAGATTTCCTCTCTGTTTCTTCCTTAAACAGCAATCGACAATCGAGACTCATAGTATTTGATAACTTGTATGTAGTAAAGTGAATATATAAAAAGACGCAACTGGGAAAAAGGCAGAAATTTGATGTTAATTGAATAATTATGCATGTTGATATGGATTACAAATGGTTACCAAATTTGCAGTATTTAGCTAGGTTATAATGATGGAAATACTCAGTCAAAATTACATAAGCAATAGTCTCGTTGCATATAAATACATGGAATGCTATCTGTTGATGCATTTATATTTCTTTGGTTTCACCGGCCTAATAAATTATGAACCCCGAATACAAAATATCATCACTCAAGGGGGGGGGGGTTATGAACTGTATACACGAACTGTATATTTTAATTCTCCGCTCAGTTTTATAATTTTATTTTATTTTGCCGAATTGTCTAACTACAACAATTGGATTAGATTCGGGTATCTGACTATTTTGATAATAAATTTGGTGAATAATGTTTACTTTAGTATATATACGTACCATTTGTATATATATATGTTTCTTTTCAGAAAAAAAAATTTTGGTTCTCGCTATAGTTATCTCTTTCCCATTGCGTACCTAATCATGCCATAATGGGCTGTTAAGAATATTTTATCTCATATATAGATTAGCTTTGATAAATAGATGATGGGAATGATTTATGTTCGCACGTACTGTAAAAGTATACGAGAGGTATTCTTAGACAACTGACTGTGTATGATGAATTCCTAACTATTTTCCTGCCTTTTTTGCGAGGGAGGGGTATATATTTTAATTCGAGCGACACATTTTTGACAGGCTACTCAACTTGCATACAAACGTGGTTTTTATTGGAGACTGTCGTCTAATAATTGTGTACTTGTGGCATTAACTAGGTTATGATACATATTATTACTAAACGCATCAGCTGAGTGACTCAGGAATTTCTGAGTAATGATAGGATAACCACAGGCGATTAAGTTGGCGAGCTTTAGTTTCACATTTCTTGACAACAAATTTGTACAAAAGCCAATGTTTGTTGACATTTGAGTAATAAGTTAATTGCCAACTTTATATATTGGAGTGAAAGCTGAATCAGAAAAAAAAGTTTTAAACCATTTTACTTTTTTAATGAAGTACAGTAGTGTAAGCAAATGACATACTATTGTACTTTTATATAAATCAAAATTTTTTCACTCTGCAAGTATACAGACTGTCGGAGCAGTCGTCTGCCACTTTCTTTTCTCAAAATGAGTCACTTACTCCGGTAGGTACTACAAGTGTAACTCTCGCCAACCAGAGAGGATAATAGTATGCCTATACTATTTTTCCCTTCATGTCATCTAGTTTGTCTGTTCAGTTAAATCTATAGAATTGAATCAAAATATGATAAATTTGAGGTTGTACGTATTGTAATGTTTATTTTTTTAATAGGACATTCTTCTTTATAAGTACAAAGTTTCAGATTTCTATTTCGTTACTATTTTAGAGGTTTCTTTGGTGTACGTTTTGCTATGTTAGCATTAAAAAATTATATTGTGGTATTCTAATTGACTGATTTCTTTGGATGTTAAAAGTAATCTTTAACTCTCTAAATAATAATTTAGGCGAACATATTATTTCAATTAGTGAATTATTTTTCCAATATAGTATTAATAATGAAGTATTCATCTTTTTATTGTTTGCAGTTGGCTAACCTCTATGTTTCTGCCATAAAGCTTATAAATAATACCATTGAAATAGCAAATATTATATTACAGTTTGATATGTAAATAATAGTATTTTATAAATACTTATGATATGTTGAAATTATTTAAATCTAGTTATTTGGTCTTAAACATCGAAAAATTGAAATACAACGATTTTCTCTAGTTGGTAATTTATAACGTTATGAATACAAAATCAATAAGAAATGAATCCCTGCGTATTATTACTCTATATTTTGCCTTTAGTAATGATCAATTCTGTTGATTGGTAGTAGTCGTTTTTCTGTAAGTAATGATAAATCAATTATACATTACCGGGTGTTAAATCGTTATTTTATTAGATTTCTTGGGATATACCCGTATATTTCGTATCATTGCTACAAAAAGTCAATTTTAATTTGTTCTGTATATAATTAAGTTTAAAGATAATAAAATAATATTGTGAAATATTTGTGAAAATTTGTGAAATATATGTATAATTATTTTATTTTTCCAATGTTATCAGCTTTTTAACAAAACAATTGTTGTATCAATTGTCTAATTTTTACAGTGATGCGTTTCTTATTGAATTTTTTAATACAGGATGTTTGTAAACAAAATCTGCAGTTTGGAGTCAAAAGAAATTTATACGCGCATTATTTACTCATCTTCTGGTCGGTTCCAAAAAGAGGAACAACAGCGTGTAGGGAAGGTCGGGTGTTTTCTCTCTGAATATCTACTATGAACAATTTACTTATTGTATATACGTCCTAACTCGTATTTGCTTATTTGTGTATATTATATACAATTTTCCGTTCTTACATTATTTTTTTATTGTCGGTGAGCTGAATTGAATCATCCGGTACATATTTCTCAGAGAAAGAATAGCAATAACTTTAGTCTACATTAATTAAATCAGACTAACTATTATTTTGTGCATTACATATGTATATGTTATTAATAATATTAAATAATCAAATATGTATTATTAAGCATAAATATCAACTTTTGAAAGAGTATTATTACATGAAATTATATAGCGTACTATCGCAACCGTCTTTGAGTGTCAATAGAATAAATCTAGGAAAATCTATTGAAAACAAGATAAATATCGGTTGAACGTGATGTTATAACTGTTCTTTTGCTTAAAGATAAATGGCATTTATTGTATTCCAGTGACATATTTATTATTGCACGTATTTAATTTAATCTAGATAATGGTTTTAGCAGTAAGTATAATTTCCACATATTATGTAGCCATGAAAGATGTTGATTTATGAAGTCTAGTCAAATTGTAATCTCTGATTGTTATATTTGTTTATTTTAGCTTATAATACACACACCTATATTCCAACGTTTGCACTCTATTTGTTTCATTAATTTTTGACAAGTTTTGTAAATTTCTGATTTGAAGTCCATAAATGGCATTTTCTAATACGCTAAATAGTTGGACATTTTTCTCGATAATATAAAAATGCTTCTGTGGCTTTTATTGAGTTTATAGTGCCATTTATCAAGTTAAATATATTTATATAAGGTTTTAAGGAGATTGTTAATAATAGTTTAACAAATTTTAAATCTAATAGAAACTATAATTAATAATATTTAAAAGTTATAAAATAAAGTGTTTTACTGTTTAATTTTCTTATTTAACTGAAATATGTTCCCTATAATATACTCCAACAACATATTTCATCATATACTTATAATCTTCGTTGAGACATTTTAGTATTTGTTTTCGTGGGTGTACTCTGGGTGTTATCTTATACGAACGTTCTTACATACTAAAGGTTGTAAGAAATGTTTTAAGCATCCATTAAAATTGCCTATTTCCCCTTTTTTGCATAGAATCTCACATATTTCCTCATATATTTAAAAAATTTAAACCGCCTATTTTACCCTTTTTTGTGTATTAAAGGTTATTTGAATGTAATGTGAAACCTAAATTACCTTAAAGACATCATTTTTATCGGTTTGGTAGGTATCATGTATCCAGAGCTGCAATAAAATTATATTTCAAAATGCTTCTGTTACCCAAATAATCATTTTAAACCATCGTCTTATGAGTTATGGTTTACCAAGCTATTCAAATACACTACTATAACATCATTCAATGACTATAGATGAAATATTTTTAAATATTTAAGCATATTCATTTAAATTGTGGTTTCAGAGTATAAATTATCTTTGGCATACCTAACTTCCTAATGCTATACAGTTCCTATTAGCGAATTTTGATATAATTCGGCTGACAAGAGCTAATTTAGAGTTTATTTAATAAGCTCTAAACAGCTGTCCTGTGACTCCCCAAATTCAATATAATTTGCTAGTATTATATGTATCATTGTATCTTGGTAAATCATAAGACGATGGCTTTAAGTTAAACTTGGAGTATCGGAAGAGGTTTTTTATATAATTTGATTAATAATTGTAAATGTATTTTTCAATTTCATATTTATACTTGTATATTTATTATTTTAATTTATTCAGAGGGTGATTATTATATCTGATTCTTAGTTAGAAAGGGGAAGCTGTCTATGTACCAAATAATAACATAAATAATATTGCCTTAATATTGACAGAAATTATACAAAGAAAATATTGCGTCTGACACATGTGTTACAGTTATTTATGTAATAACTTTATAATTTGTGAACTATTTTACTATTTACTTATGTATATAAGTAGGTATTTGCTTGAACTGTTTTATATGTGTACTTATATCTTTTAAGTACTCCAAAATGTTCTTTAGTTTCGACACCCCACAGTAACTATACTGTAATTTAAACTGAACGTTTTTCGCTACAAAAAGTAGAAATAATTATTTCGAGCAGAATATATATAGTGAAGTAATGAGAAATATCCGCTCAGAACAATGTGAGCCAAGAAAACCACAATAATCCCACTTTTCAGATATATACTACTTTGGTATATTACTGATACCAAGGATGATTAGGACAACGCTGTTTCGATCTTATTAGAGCTCATTAGCTATAGCCTAACCCCTGATAACAGTAATAAACCAACACTAATACACTCGTGGTCCTTGTAGAGTACTGCTTCTTGTTGGTTTATCACTGTGATCATTGGTTAGGCTAGCTGATGAGTTCTAATAAGAGCGAAACAGCGCTGTTCTAGTCTCCATAGGCATCAGTAATATACCCAAGTAGTATACCTGAAAAGTGGGATTATTGTGGTTTTCTTGACTCACAATATATGTATATATGAATATTTTGAAAGTAAAAACACAAAAATAATTGTTAAGATGCTTATAAGGATTGAAGAAAATAGTCCTTTTTAAAATAAAATAGCAGAAACACGTTATTTGATATAAAATAAAGTAACTATTTGACAATTAAGATATTTAATAGGAAAATTAAAATAGCAGAAAGGTTCTCTGGTATAAAAGAAAAGAAAGTAACCATTTGACAATTTAGGATAGTTATTTTCGAGAAAATAGCCAAACTTTCAGTGTATTTTACATAATAATCATAATAAAAACATATTCACCATGATTATGATTATAATGTAAAACAGTTTGATTTCTTTTTTAAATATGGATTTTAAATTTTCAAATTGTTATCTATTTTTAATCCTTATATTGTTTGTACTATAATCAAAGTAGAATAAACAAATTTTTCAATTTTTCATATTTATTCTCTTTATTTGGAAATGGAGAAAAATATGTAAAGAATATTTTTAAACTGAGAAAAATTGAACTTTATAAAAGTTAAATCTACCAGTAAATAGGTAGTTTGCTGCGATGGAAAAGGGGCTGAAGGATCACTGGACTGAAAATAGGTGCATCTTGAAGAGTTAATGACCAGTCGGGAAGAAAAAAAGAAAGGAAACTTGAAAGAGTCTTATTTGCGTTTCAGCAGTTGTTGCTTCAAGTTTGAAGGCTATGGTGGGGTGGAGTGGGTACGTATGTACGTACGTGTATTCTTCGGTATTGGCTTAAAGTACTTCTTATTGCACACTCCTGTAGAAGAGATCCTCTTTATCGTGTTCCGTTTCTGACCCTGTCTGCCTATTCCTTAATTTTTGTTTCTCTCGTATTGTACCGAGAAAAGTTGTGTTTCTGACTATTTTTTCTACCAAGGTCAAAGTCTCATAGCTAACTTGGCTTTTAGCAAACGAGGGAGCGAGTGGCACATGTGTTTTCATTCCGTCATACATCGCGGTGTGTGTTCGTCGTTACTGGATCCTTTTTTCCTATTCTGTATTTTATTGGAACACAATCTCTTGAGAATGATTTAAGAGCCAGGTCACCCTATTTCGTGTTGTTGTCTGTTGACCATTCGTTGTCTGCGTTCATAAAACTTGGGGAGATTTTCTTTTCTGTATCATGATCTGTTGTTACCCAAGCGTTCGCAGTTGAACTTTTGGATGAACTTCTATTGATGGGAAATATAGGTAGCCAAATTGTAAATTATATTTAGGCTATAGCAAAGTCTATCTACAGCTCTATAGACGCCTTTATTGATGTTCTACTTAATAATTTTTATATTATCATCGATGTGTCAACTGTTCGTAACATATAATTAACGGCATTGCTTTCTTGAATCTTATTTCTCATAAATTGGATGGTTATAAATTGATGTGCTATTTTATATTGCACATATATGATAGTGTTGTAGTAATCCAGTTTCACACTTGATTTGATATTTTTTTGTAGCACTGAAAGGGGATATAATCCAGGGTCTAGCTTTTAAAAACCTTGAATATCTACGCATATACCGTTTCACGTATTTTTGTTACTAACATTGTTTTTGATAGCTAGGTATTTGAGAAATACGCCCAATTATCCTTATTTTTTTATTGAATATCTAAATTATATCAGCATATTTGGTAAATTATATATAAATTAATTTAATTTTTCACATGCGAGGTGTCAATGTAATCTTATTTACACGCAGTAACATAATTAAATATCATAACTACATCTAACAAATAGATTGTAAAGAAATACGCTACTATATATATTGTGCCATTTTGGTTTGCAACTTAATCCGCTTACTTCCGTCCAACTTATTATTTTGCCAGGTGAACCACATGTTGTGAAAGGGATAAGTGAAATATCTATATTTTAATCTCATCTGTCTTGCACTAAATTGATATTACAAGCTATTTTTTATTTTACGGGTGATCGTGTTATTGTTTATATTTAGGGATATTCTACGAGCGAAGAAAATAACTATTATTTATGGTAGTTTTAGGAATTTAATTAGCATCACAACTTAATTTACAAATTCAGGATATTTTTTTATTGCATTAGATATTTTATTTTACTTTAAAAAACGTGTGTGTTTGTTTTTGATAAGTTATTCAGGTTAGAGAACAGGGTATATAAATATGAATCATATAATATTTATGTTTATGAATTAATATCTCTTGTTAGTCCATTAGGTATATCTTTAATTTTTTTCTCTAATTTTATTTTAAAATATTAGATAAAGTGTGGTAAAATTTTATTACTTTTACTGGTATTTCATCATTTGGCAATATATTGTATATGAAATGGGCATGTGCATACCTTGAAAATTAGGTGTTCATGAGGTTCAAAGAACTTCTATAAAACTGACAAAAGTATCTATTAATTAAATTTAACGATTCAGTTTCTTAAATAACATTATCTTATTATGATCAGGGAATTGTTTTTGTATTATTCTTCTTTAAAACTAAATGTCTCTGTTTTATAGCCTTTGTACCATTTATTTCATTGAAAATTTTCAAATTAACCTATTATAATCTTTTATTTTTAAATATGAATCATGTAATAGACTTATATTAGTTTGTTTGACAGAACTGACTATTATGACATAAAAATATTAAAGAAATACTAGAACTGGTTTTTCCTATCATAAAACAAACGATATATGTAATTCAATTACTTGCTTCTTTTTTTAAGGAAGGGTTATAGGCTTTGATTAAACACCATATAATTCTTTAATATTTAAAAACAAAGAATTACTAGGTAACGCCCTAAATTGAATGTCTAAAGTTAAAAAAGAAAATATCTGCCTATGCAGCATTTGCCTTCAGCTTGACAGGTAGCTAACGAACTTTTGATGATGTGACACCTTTTATATATGATAAAAAAACTTTAACCAAATAAGTTATTACATCGCGTGTTGGTCCATTATTTATTCCCAGTTATTAAGAAGTGTTTCATCCAAAAGCGGAGGTGTAAGACGGAAATCAGAGTAAATTTGAGGGATGCTGTTAGTTATTTGGTTTTATATCTATTTCTGTTGATAATGATCAAATCTAGTTTACGCTTGATATTGTCAAGCAGCCAGATATGATCCATTGAACCAGGATTATCAAGTTTCTGTTTATTCCATTCATTTATGCGCGTATATTGCAGCGTATTGTACTAATATTTAATAGGTATGACTTATTAATTACGTGGAAAGTGAAATTTATACTTTATACAGTTTATCCCAATTTTGTATAGCAACCTCTAGCCTTTTAACCTTCCGGTTAGAAAGGTTTTTAATCTGAGAAGTTGTTATTTCTATTGATCAAAATTGTAGAGGTTAAATTGACGCCAGCGTTTCATTCATATTTAATAAAAATTGACATCCAGCTAACATTTTTTTGTTAATTTACGACACACTGACTCTATTAATGTCACTGCTAAAATATAATTTCGAAATAATATAAAGTTGTGTCTATTCATATTCGTATTCTGCGAAAGTTTTACTTTATATTTTCAATATTCAATGTTCTACATAATTATTTTTAAAACTAAAAATTTAATTAAAAATATGTTTAAAGGTTATGTTTTTATCTTTACCTGCGTTTTAGTTTGTTTTGCATTTGTGCATAGATAATTTGTTTATTTAATTTAAAATCAAGTTTCATTAAATTGTTATTTTGTAAATCTATATTTTTATAACTATCGAATATCATAATTTAGTATGTCTTTACAATTGTACAATGTACATCAAATTTTATAAATTCGTTTTAGTTTTTTCGAATAATTATAGATTTCTTAATTAAAATAACATACAATAAATTTTAACATATTAATAGTCAAGATTGATAGAATAATTAATCTAAAAATTAAGATAGATTGATGGCAATTATGATAACCGGTTTAGGAAGTTTTGACACTGTCTGAATTGTCTATCAGCTATTGTTCTTTTCTATTATATAGTTTTATAAATATCCATTAGTTTTGTCAATTATTCCATTGTTATCTTCTTTAGATTTCATGTGGTGGTATATTTCAAAGATTTTAATCTATTAATTGTCTCTTAAAAATACAATATTTAATTAGACATACTTGACGTAATATCAAAACAGAATAAAATGTACTTGTTACTTTTGTATTTAATGTGGCATTCATGTTCAAAATACAATTGGCTTTTAAAACTATACATAATCAAAATTTAAATGCATCACTTATTAAATTTCGTTGTACCTATAAACTGTTTACTATCAAACATTCTTTTACGACTTTTTTGGCTACTTATATATTATTTTATAATAATAAAAAGTGCCACGGGTTTTTCTATATAATAACATACAAATTAATCAATACAAACATATCGAATAACAATATAAACCAATTCCATTAAAAATATTATACATTTTTTATTGTGAATAACCAGTATAATTATAACATATTAAATGTATGTTTACTTATTTTCATATAATTATTAATCCTATACCTGAATATTTGTATTAAAATCATATTACCCCATAAAAGAGCAACTTCAATAAAAAAATGTAGATTTAATAATAGCTAAGGTTTTTTGTTTATATGATTTAAAAAATTGTGTTATTAGTTAAATGCTATATTATAATTCATTAATGTTCGGAACACATTTAAAAGAGATATTAGCTATAAAAACGCATAATGACAGCTGATTGACGCTTAAAATAAAAAGCATTCTAATTTTAATTATTCAATGAGGCTAGTCCACTGGTGTTTCCTTCGTTCTCGATATTCTATTTTTAGTTACTTGTCATGCCGATAACTGGGATTTAGCTTGTTCTAAGTTATATAGTTATTCAATTAGTAGAATAAACTGGAAGAAAATCTACATTCTTGTAGCTTTTACAATATTATAAGTTTGCATATATATATATATGCATATTTCAATTATTATTAGCCAAAAATGGCAAAAAGTGTGTTAGCTCTTTAAAATTATATTTGACTTGCTAATACATTTTACGCTTATTTCAATTCTTTTAGGATATGAGCTAACACACTTTTTGCCATTTTTTGCTAATAATAATATCATAGTTTTTTGTTGTATACCTATTATTTTATCTTGATACTATATATGCTATTTTATGTTGTG
>JAYRBW010134212.1:0-15677 GCA_036023295.1 Invenusta paracnida
AGACAAAATATATGTAATTCTTCGGTTGACATCTCAGCCAATCAAAATCGACTATAACTATGGAAATTTGGTAGGCAGAGGGAAGCGTACATATAAACTATAAGGCAAAACTATTCATATTTTTTATAAAATCGCGGTCATCGACAAACTTCTTTTTTTTTAATGTTATACTCTTATAAATTACATGATGTTATAGCTGACATTCTGACGCACATGTCTCTAATTTACTTTTCATATCAGGTACATTTTCCAATTTGAAAATCGACCGTTTATACTATGAAAGATAGTAAATATATCTATTTTTCCTACCAAACAAAAAATCAATTCGAAACCGAAATTACAGATTTTCGGCGCGTGTTTAGTCTAGATATTATATTTAAACGTCTTTGGGTTTTTTACACACACGAAATTGACGATATGCCTAAAATTTACTATCGTATGTCGTATAAGCCCATTTGCAGCAGTTCTGCTATTCGAATATTCTAGCTCCATTCTTCATCATGTGGATAAAATTATCTATTGTCAGCTGCTGGTTTACAAATTTCATTTATAGTCACGACAATATACTCGTACATCTGATGAATAGTTTTGAACGCGGTGAGTCTTTTGATCCACCTTGATTTACACAGATTTTTTTAGCTTCACCTTCTTGGAGTCTGGAGAAAGGGCATAAATGACAACCTCGAAAAACTTCTATCGCTTCAGAAAATCGTCAAAGAAGCTGAACAACTCTCTACAGCTACCCATCATATTCACAATGGACGAGATCTTGCAAGCATGGCAGATTACTAGATTGAGTGATTGGAGACAACAACCTTGGTAATTTGCATACGGGGCAAAGTTTGGAAATCTCGGCTTGGACACCCTTAACTTGTCAGAGCTAATTGAAACAGTGGTGTCGTATGCCTGTCCTTTGAAATCACTAATCTGTATCATGTGTCGCTCGAGGTTTTTTTTATGGCTTCGGCAATGGCTTTTCGAGTAGTTTTCCCAAGATCACAGATATCTATGAGAACTTCTCACTTCACAGGTTTCTGAGGGTCAGTAAGTAGATAAGTCTACTAGACGAAGGCATACCGACAAAATCAAACGATTTTGGGATGTGGATTCGCCCCAGACGATTGAAAAGTGGGAGCATCTCTCGCAAGACATTTACTGAAGTAAAATCATAGGCAAATTTGAACATAACATTTTCACAGTTTTATTTGTGTACCGAGCATTCTTCTGATCTGTGGTAAGGTGGTCTTTAATAGTGGGAGTCCGTACTATAGTTTAAAAAATGTTTATGCTTTCATGGAGGGGGTGACTATAGTCACGGCCATGTCACCCCCAACCCTGTATATGGATATATGTTGAGAGAAATATGTGGATATATTGCCCTTTTATGCACATATTTACTGATATTTTTTTATTCTGACATCGCATAGTCCAGCTTATTCGCCGCATATATACCCTATAGTACGATTTCAGCCATATATATATACGGGCATGGTTTGGTATGGTTTGACCCAAAGAATAAAAGATAGAAATATTCATAATCAAGCTAATTATATTTAATAACCTTTAAGTGTATCTGAAATTTCGAAAATCAAACTAAAATTATATATTTTTCTATCAATCATAAACAAATTGGCACACAAAATGGCGCCGCGCATTCAAATTTTTTTAAAATTAAATTAAGTTAACCTTCTTTGATCCTATATTCTTTCGTTTGATCTCTGACTAGCAAAGCTACTACTATATCAACCCGCACCAAATCCTTCTTCGGACATATTCAAATAATTTACCATGATAAGTTGGAAATAGATTTCTAGGGTCCCGTTCTTCAAATATATTTAATTGTTTAGTTAATTTTTTACTTAACTAAAATAATTAATTAATACTTAATTAATTAACTTTATAGTTGACAAAAAAATATTTATTTGCTTAAATAAATATTGAAGAATTTAATTAAGTTTTCCATGAGGTTCTTATTATTTAATCTGTACTGCTTCTGGTTAAATTTGGATTAAAAAATACAAAACAAAAATATTAGCTGTAGGTAAATATAACTATAACCCAATATGATCAAACAAGCTGCAAATTTTGCAGAAGACGAGAAAGAAAACTTATTATACTAAAGTCAGTAGGTACCTAATTATATGTGTACCTAATAATATTTTATTTGAAAATTTCTTATTAAATATTTAAGTATAATTTTATAAGACTGGAGTTTTAAAAGTCTCGGATACAGCACAAGGTTAAAATAACTTTAAACCATCGTCCGAATACTTCATGTACCAATTAGCTACTTAGGCATTACTAGCAAATTATATTAATTTTGGGAGCCACAGGACAGCTGTTTCGAGCTTACTAGCTCTCGTCAGCCGGGCATACCCAAATAAAAAATAATTCACTAGTAGCACTGTATAGCAAGGCGCCGGTATAATATATACAAGAATATAGTTTGCATAAAGCTGGGATTGTCAACTTAAATAAATATATAAACGTACCTATATGAGAGTAGATGGTTTCACATATACGGAAAATCATAAGACTGAAGTTTAAAAAGTCTCGGATACAGCACAAGTCTAAAATAACGTTGAATCATCGTCCGAAGACTTCAGATTACCAAGCTACTTACAGGCACTATAACTAGCAAATTATATTACATTTGGGAGCCACAGGACAGCTGTTTCGAGCTTATTAGCTCTCGTCAGCCGGGCATACCCAAATAAAAAATAATTCACTAGTAGCACTGTAGCAAGGCATTGGTATAGTATATACCAAAATATTAAAGTTTGCATAAAGCTGGGATTGTCTACTTAAATAAATGCATAAACGTATCTATGAGAGTAGATGGTTTTACATATTCGAAAATTTATAAGACTGAAGCTTAAAAAGTCTCGGATACATCACAAGGCTAAAATAACTTTAAACCATCATCCGAAGACTTTAGGTTACCAAGCTACTTACAGGCACTATATACTAGCAAATTATATTAAATTTGGGAACCACAGGACAGCTGTTTCGAGGCAGAAATATTTTTAGGCTTTTTGAGGCAGAAATAGGTGAAGTTATTATTTGAGTTACCTGAGTTACCTCTCTTGAAAAGGTTTCCGTTCCACTAATTCCATTTGCGGGAGGATGGCGGTCATGATTGGCGGTGATATCGTCTCGTCAGCCTTGCTATAGTGCTACTAGTGAATTGTATTTTATTTGGGTATGCCCGGCTGACGAGAGCTAATAAGCTTGAAACAGCTGTCCTGTAGCTCCCAAATGTAATATAATTTGCTAGTAGTGCCGTTAAGTAGCTAATTGGTAACCTGAAGTCTTCGGACGATGATTTAAAGTTATTTTAGCCTTGTGCTGTATCTGAGACTTTTTAAACTTCAGTCTTATAATTTTCCGGATATGTGAAACCATCTACTCTCATAGATACGTTTATGTATTTATCTAAGTAGACAATTCCAGCAATATCATTAAGCATAACATTTTTTTGAAGTTGCGATCTTTTAGGTTCACATAGTAGCTTTAATGTTGAATTTAATGTTGTTTCTAAATGAAATGTACTCATTGAATTACATTCAAATGTATATCTCTTCATTTAATTAAACTAGCGATCAATGTACAAGCTATAATTGCAAATCTTATTTATAAGTATTTTTTAATTACACAGTATTAATAAATAAGCCAATCAGGAATTAGCGGAAAACAATTTGGTGAACCTTGCATTGCGTTGTCATATATATTACTACATTTACTTTATAGAGAATAAATAGATTACATGAAAAAATACATAGTGAAAAATATACGAGTACATTTATTTAACATTAATCAAGGCATTTAATTGGAGTTGACAATATAAAAGTAAATTTTAAAAATTTTAAAAATCGAAAATGTCTTCAGTAAAAGCGCATAATATTGAAAACAAAGTGCTTGACAATAATATTATGTGATAATTAACATATATTTTGCTTTTAATAAAAGCCAATAAACAAGGGAGTATGAGTACCTTGACTGCATAAAGAACACCAGTGGCCTTGTGAATGCATTTTCTACAAATAGAGAAGGCTCCCATTCCAATTTGCTCTTTCAACTCAAAGTCATCAAGAAACTTTTTGATTTTCACACCGGGGATCTTGGAAAGGTTTGCCAGCGGTTTCGCTCCATCTAGAAGCCAGCCGGAATTCACAGTAAAATGATTTTTCATAAAATAATGAATTTTGATAATTGTCTGGTTTTATAGTTGCTGCATTTAATTACAGCCAAGTACTAGACAATGACCAATTAAAGCTAAATGTTTCCTAATTATGAAACAATTAATACTATAACACGTATTGAACAAATTGCTACAGGCTACTACAAGTTACTACAGTATCACAATTAGTTACAACCAAATATTTCTGTTCTATTTTTTAGTTATCTAACCTCCCTCTCCATTGGTATTAGCTGCAGCCCCACCAGTATCACTGCTATCACTGGTTCTATTGGCACCTCCGCTGCTACTAGCTTTTGCGATGTCAATGAGCAGATTCGGCGCCACGTAGCTGAATCCACGAAAGAGTTCATGTGCAGAAGCACTTGGTGGGACACCAGGCGAATCTAGAGAACCAATCGCAATAACATCAATGAATATTATATAGTAAAGGACAATAAGTTACATTATAACATTTACATTACATAAGAAAGAGAAAGACTACATTGATTTTGTATACATTAGATTAATACCATTGCTTATTCAGTGCAATGCTTCTAAAAACTTAACCAGTGCTTTTAATGCAATTTTTTAAATCATAATACATATACATATATTCCTGACAGAATAATGTGTAAATTGTAATATTAGTTGTCAAACTAGATCTTAAACAATGTAATGAAAAATATGTTTTCATTGCGTGCTTTAAAACCTTTAAGCCTTTGATATTACCGTTTAAATGTGAAAGGGTGACTTTTAGTAAAATGAAATTTTGAATGCGTAGATGACAAACATCAAATAGAAAGATATTCTGAAATTCAGGAATAGTGGATTTTGGCATAGATAAACTACAATTTAGAAAAGATAAATGTGTGTAACATATATAAGTACATTTTTGTCTGATACGTAAGATTTTCAATTCTGATTTATTTTGATTCATGCATTGCTAGACTAATTTAACAATTAATCATACATTAGAAAGAGTTAATTAATTGTGTTATAAAATCATATTGTGGTATGTATAGTTACTAGTATACTAAAAGTATTCTATTAACACAAAAGTCTGACATTTTAGAAAAAGTAAAGTTTGAATGCATACAAAATGCCAACAATATGTTTGGGAATAATTTATCAAAAAGGAAGTATATTTAATGCAAATTATACATAATCAATTTTGGTAGAAGTATATTAGAATAATATAAAAAGATAAATGTATGTCCCATATGTAAATGTTTTAATTTAATACTATATATTTTTATATCTGTACAAACCAATAATATGAAAAAATCCTTAAAATGCATTAGAATAAATTAAGTAATAGTATAAACTACTTCCTCTTAGATTCTTTGGTAAGAATGAATGAAAACCCTTCAATTAAGATAAAAATAGGAAACTGCAACGGAGTAAAAGGTCTAAGAAAAAGGCAAATGAGAATGAGACCAAAAAAGGGGACAAAGAAGGATAATGATTTTAAAAACAAAGTTACAAAAGGAGCATATAATAAAACAAAGAGAGACGGAAAAATAGGTTAACAACCAAACCCGCTATCAATAAATACAGTTTGGTAAAAATAACAATCATCCCAAAAGAAAAGATCGCTGAAAGAATATATTCTTCAATTTTTCAAATATTGCATACAAATCTAAGAATTAGTTCTAGATTTTACTATATTTAGGTTAATACGAGTATGTAGATTATATTAGGCTAACCTTTTCCCGGCGGGCGTATGATACAAAGTTTGAAACAAACCAAAGTTCACTCGCCCAGCGGGTGTATCAAGGTCTGATATTTTATTGTTGTCAGGATGGAAATTTTGTACGCACAAACCCTATGTAAAATTCTAATTCTCTCGCTCTAAAAACAATTGTTAGTTAGTATTTTTCTATTGACCATTGCTACCGTTGAGTTCTACATATAATACTTATTGCACGTTTATATTATAGCTTAATTCATTATATCATATATATTTTATACTTTTACTATATTGATATTACTTCTTATTACTGATAAAAATAAATTCAATTAGGTATGACATCTGGAATTTAAATAAATGTGGATAAGTATAATAACTACTAAATGAAGCTCTGTCCATTGACCTCTATATATATAAATTATGTAAATCATTAATTATATCATACTGTTTTTAATTGACATACATCAAATATAATATTATTAGTATAGTATTAGGTATATAATAACAACAAACGCTTTCATATAAATAGGATCCTATTATTCACATTGAACATCAATTATTTCACCTAGTATTTTCTGAATAATTAAACATTTTCATACAAATATGAACTTGTAAACATCTGCCATATTAAGAATTTTGTGAATTGCTATTATTTGCATAATAATAATAATAATAAATATACGACACCCTTACTATGTTTCATATTCAGTACAATCTTATTCTTTCATTTGATTATAAAATCAAATATTGATTATTTGGTAGTGATTATTATACATAACTTTCAATCTCAACTAATATAGGCAACTTACAAATATCTTTCTACTAAATATGTGTGCACTTTTATTAACAAACATTGCGCTTCTAAATGTATTATTTATTAGAATCATTTCTTTTTCATCATAATAATCAAAGATAATAAATGGAATTTTATACCAGAATTGCATTTTAAAACAGGTCTGTAAATTGGTAATATTAATACGAAATTTACTGAGTATTCTCTGTAAAACTTACTGAGAATAGTTCGTTGAATAATTGCGGAGAATACACCGTACAATTTTACTGAGTATTCGTCGGCAATATGTTTTCCGGAGAACACTCCGTAAATGTATGTGTTTTTTGCCGTGTCGCCTTATTTTAAGGTGTCTACACCTGTTTTTACCTTACCTAACGCCACCTAACGTATGTTAAAGCTGTATTTGTAGATTTCAGATTGTTTATGGGTTAGGTAAGTCCATTTCATCTTCGATTTAGGATAGGTGGGAATGTTGAAAATTAAGGTGGCTGGTAAAATTGATAGCTAGCTCTCTCTCTAAGTACCGTGTCCAGTGAGGACGTTGGCGATCATGGCTCTCCACAGTCTCCTGTCTCTTGTTGACTTTATCAGATCTTGTTCTGATACTTGTGCTCTCTCATTGTTTGGTACTTGTGCTGTCATCCATTTACTTAGGCTTCTAAAATAAGTCAATCGCCTGCCTCTGCTCCTCTTTCCTTCTATCTTACCAGTTAATGTTAGATTTTCTAAGCCTTCGTTTCTCATTATGTGCCCAAGGAATCGGAGTTGCCGCTTCCTGATAGATTTCATTAAGGTCCTTCCTCTTCCCGCCCTTCTTAGTATTTCTTCATTTGTAACTTGGTCTGTCCAAGATATTCTGAACATTCTTCTGAGGAACCACATTTCTACTGCTTCCAGTCTTCTTTCCATTTAAGATGAAATTGTCTAGTACTCACATTTTAGTATCTATCGAGACTTTCCCATTTTTTTGTATCTTTCCTAAGTTATGAAATGCAACTTTTGCCATTCCTATTCTTTTCTTTATATCTCTATCGCACTGTCCATTTTCTGTTATCAGACTTCCTAGGTAATTAAACTTTTCAACCTGCTTGATCCTGTTTCCTTCGATATTTAGCTCACACAAAAACAATCGAGATTCTACATTTTTACTAAAAAAACAGCAGGGTGTCTAGCGTGTCTTAACAGGATAGTTATTTCGAGATCGAAAACATTTTGAAATACTTCACATACAAGCAGGTCAGTTCGTAAGTCGATTAGGAACTTCACGCCATCTGGTATCTTGCCCAAGGACACAAAGAAGCCACGAAAGGTGGGTGTCAGATCTTCTCGGAGTTTCTGGATTGCTTGAACACGTTCCACCGGACTTTCCTTGAGGGAAGATAAAATGACATTTGTAAATAATAATAAAATTTGAGGTATACTCAAATAAGCTGCACAAATTCCCGATTTAAGTATTTTAATCAATTTACCAATTTATTTGTTTCTTAATAACCGTTTGTCTGGAAGGCACTACTGAATATATATTCTTAAGACCTGCCAACTTCCAGATCCCAAAAACCGGGATAAATCCCCAATCCACAAATATCATAAACTTCAGAATGCATATTTAAAAAAAAAACTTTCATTCAAATAATATATATATACTGAATTCAATAATCGAAGAAATTATATTATCCAGTAGAAAACGTTAAACATATTACATAATATGAATAAAGTATACCTTCGGGTAAAACATGATAAATCTGAGGCTTCAGGTAAAAACAATGTTGACGAATGTCTTATACTCGGAAATATGATAATCTTATCAATTTTAATAGTTTTAAAGAGCTAGCTTTAAAGCTTTTCATAGTTGCTCTTTTGTAAGTATTGGATCTGATAGTTTAACACATTCACCTCATTTGTTGATTAAATGAGCTTTTAAGGATATCCACTGAAGCACGTGTTTCCGTCCTTGTTTTCCATAAGATATATGTATATTCGAGATCTGCATTACTATGTGCTAATGATAGAATGGTTAGTATCACACAAGAAATTTTTTCATAAGGTAAAGTGGAAATAGGAAAAGTTGGATACAAGTACATAAATTTATTCGAGCACAATGGTTGCAGTTATTTAACAAATATTTTATTATATTGTTGTTTGATTACTATAAACTGCCAAGTACTTTATTGAAAAATCATGAGGATAAAAGAAACTGCATCCCGAATATTTAAAATAAGCGTCTATTAATGTACTCTGGCTTTGTAATAATGTTTTGTGGTAGGTATATTATAGGTAATGAACTAAAAAACATACATTTTATGCAAGTGTGTAAATCGGTAAATATATAAAATGATTACAAAGAATAATGTTTCTGTAATTTATCTTTATAATTTATGCTTCAGTGTATTACTTTGCTGAAACAAAATTTTCGAATTCAAATTAGTTTAAAATGATTGATTTTTTAATATAATAATGTTCATAGTTCCCAAAAAAACATGGATATTTCGTGTTCTTAATTGGTTTGTTTAATATTAATAACTCTATTGTATGTTAATAGCATGTCTCCAAACAATTCCAGAAAATTAAAAATTAATTTAACTTTCAAACAGACATATAGGCATTACTGCTTGGTACCAAATATTCCGGGGGTGAAATGATGGAGGCCAAACAGCAGTGGCCAAATGTCCTGTTTTGATTAAATTATCTTAAAAAATGTCTAGCATTTAAATTTCATAGAAGTAGGAGAAGTATAGATGACTAAAAATAACTATAAATTGCATTTATGATGAAGGTACTATTTTCAATGCCGAGAACTTACATATTCCTTTAAAAATTTGGCAGATTTTGGAAGCTCCCAATAATTATGATTCTTTGAGAGGGACTTCAAATAAGAATGCTTTTCCTTATCTGAGAGATTGCCGTATAAGCTGTAGACTGTCTTACATAAATCCTGAAAGTATTGAATGCAGTTTCTATAATAATAGGTTATTTTATTAAATAACTGGAACAGAACAGAACACAACACAACACAACAACTTACATCTTTAACAAAGCTTGAATTATGAGCAGCAATTTCAAACAATTTCTGAGTTTCAGTAAATAATGACTTTAAAGCCATAAGCATATAACAATCTGAAATGGATCAATTTTAATTAGTAATATATATAAAAAATCCATATATTTTTCATAAGCATATCTTAAATCTAAATTTAAAAAATAAAGTGACATTTGAAAACAAAAAATATAATTAATGACATGTTATATCAAAATTCAATGACTTTTAATTGTAAAGATTAATGGATTAGCTTGGAATTTAACAATATACTCAGCTATAAAGGAGTTATTAAAAATATTATGTCAATGTATATACACTAACTGATACTATAAAGATATACTCAATGATAGTCAGGATAAATCTAAAACTTAAAATGAATAAACAACTTCTGTCAATAAATTCAATTATAAATAAATTTTAACATGTATGAAGCATTGACTATAAAAATAAGAACAAGCAAGAGTATTAAAAATTTAAAAATTATTATATCTATAAATTATTTAACTAAATTTACTAATTTTATTTTATACTGTATAACAATAAATATTTAAATGATAATTTGATCAAGAAATCACCATATATTTATATACATTTTAAATACAAAATATCATACATTACTCTTTTCATTATTAGAATGACCAAATAATTTGAATGTCAAAAATATTGCATAGTAATAAATGAAATAAGTTGGATCATCAAATAAAACTGGAAAGTATGAAACATACTATTGAAAGACTTCTGTACTTCAATTCCTATTTGACCCCAACAAATATTAATTAGTATATCAATTATATAACTCTTGGTATTTTGAAACATTTTTGATGTATTCTATATTATAGATATCTAGTAAGCATATTACTTGATAATTACTTACTATAAGATAAAACCAATATATAGGTCAAATGTATTCAATGGAATATTTATGTGTATATGATTTAACACTTTGCCCATATGATTTAATTAAAAAATGAATACTAAGATATGTACTCAATATAAATAAATTCTATATTGATTTTAAAATGTTTCAAAGAAATCTTAATTATAATTGAATATTATTAATTACAATATTTTCTAAAGATAGAATACCCACATAGCAGATGTATATATACATATAGGTATATGTCTTATAAAGTATGTATAAGACAACTATTACAGATATGGACCACTTATAACAATATACATAGCATATTATGATAAATACAGGTAACACTGACAAAAGAAGTGGATAAAGCATACATTTAATTATAGGTATACAAAAGTGTGATTATATTCATACATAAATAGCAAAAGTTAAAATACATAAGCAATTTTCTTTGTTTACAGGGAGCTGAAAA
This sequence comes from Invenusta paracnida, assembly GCA_036023295.1. Classification (NCBI taxonomy): domain Eukaryota; kingdom Metazoa; phylum Platyhelminthes; order Proseriata; family Coelogynoporidae; genus Invenusta; species Invenusta paracnida. The sequence goes on from JAYRBW010134212.1 coordinate 11,035, forward strand.
CTACTATCAATTATTTTTGAGAAAGTAAAATACCATCATAGACTTTATACATATGTATATTGCTTAAAATATAAAGTATAAGTTGATCAGAGGGTATTTTAAATGTTGGCACAATTTCTCTAGAAGAGTTTTAGGAGATATAGGTATATTCCATGTGAAAACTGTGTTTTAACCTTAATTTAACTTATGAAAAAAATATCTGTAATTATGCGTAATCATCTGGCTTTCTGTGGTAGATGCAAGGATTGGACAGCTGCTGAATGGGAAACAGATCTATTCAGTGATGAATCAATGATCAAACAATTTAGCAATACTGGTTCAAAAAAAGTTAGATGTCCCCCAGGTCAATGCTACAACATCTGTTACTCTCTTCCTTCTGTCAAACATCCTACAAGTACAAAGATATGGGGGTCTATGGCAGCATCTGGTCGTGGTAGCCTATGGTTTCTGCTAAAAGGTGCAACAATGAAAGCCAATAACTATATGCTGGTATTACAAGAAAGACTCCAAGAAATGATGAATGTTTGCCAAACCCACATATTCTGCATGATGGAGCTCTCTGCCATTGAGCAAAGTTGGTCAAAATTTAGCTCAATGCCCAAGGCATTGAAGTATTGGGTCCATATCTAGGAAACAGCCCAGACCTTAACCCAATCAAGAATTTGTGAAAAATTCTGAAGGCTAAGGTGGCTTATCACTCACCCAGAAGTTTTGAGAACCTAAGAGGTTATACACAAAACCACCAAAAATTTCAAAGTGTTATTCAAACCTCATAAACCAACTTTTTCCACTGTCATCCCCAAATAACCATGGATTGATTATTAATTCCCTTTGCTGGCAAATCCCCTCCATCACCCAATGATCAACTTTTTTCAGACAGATGGTATCAGAATGGGGTTGACTTATACATGGGTAACATAAAAAATCTCCACTTTTAGGCCAAAAAAGAGGAGTTGACTAATACAAAAGGTTGGGTTGGCTTAAGCTTAATTTATATGGGCAATAAAGTGGAGTAATATATTTGCCTGTATAAGTGCTTTGCTGAATTTTCTGGGCAATTTTTTTTAGCAAAGTTGAGCTTTTCTTGAAAAATTTGTTTAAAGAGATGTTTTTGATTGCCTAATTGATTGCTAATTATTATGTGTTACTTTACTTTACTTTATTTTGATAATTGTAATATTTGGTTATTTGTAGGATATGACAATTCATTGTTTAATATTAATTATATCACTAAAACATGTAACCGTATATAGTGTACAGTCATCTTACCTATAGAAATATAATATTATAAAATTAATAATAGTGAAGTCATTATAATAATGTACCAATTATTATGTACTCAAATATATTGTTATAAATTTTTATTTTTTGAGTGCAATATCATATTAAAAATATTAAATAATGATATCAAATATATGCTTATCAAACAATTATAAATGTTAATTTAATATGTTATCATACTCTATTAAATGTTAAACATTTCAAAAAATAATAAATACAGTATAATATAAATGTGTCCACTTATGCTTATATGTTTAAAGTGGAATGTAGACATGTACCAATAGAGTCTTAAGTGATTTTTCACCAAATAAGAGCAATTAAAGTAACAAATACCTGTAGTATATATATTATACAACATGTGTTCTAAATATAAATTATTAGATATACCAAATAATAGCAGATAACAAAGTGAATTTAGAAGGGATGGCAAGTATAATGTCTTATTCATAATCAACTTTACTTATATGTGAGAAATGTGATATATGCATGGTATATAGTAGTAGAGTGGATGTTCAAGATGGTAAACATTGGCATTATAAGACCTGCAAATGTTGTAAATCCATGATCTGATAATTTTTTTACTCAAAGCAATCTCAAAATTGTAATATAATTTAAACTGATGTATTGCATATTGGTAGACATTAGATGTGAAGCAGTCTATTGCTAGTGAAGAGACTGTTCTAATATGTCATAGTCTAGTGGATTAGTATAACTTTTATTGAGACATATGTTGTTAATTCTTTATTGACCATCCTGTACAACACAGTGGACCAGATGAAGTTGTAAAAATACTATTGTGGAGCTTCTGGTTATTGAGTACTAGGTTTGATTTAATAGAATAGTATTTCCAGATGTATGGCTAAGGTCCCTGATCATTTAGCTGCAACTCTTCTCCTAATTATTATACAGTATTTAGTACCCAGAATCTGCATTGCTGGTAAGCTTATAACCACTTCTCTATACATGAAATAGTCAATCATACTTTGCTATTTGTTGACCTCAACAACTCAACTCTATACTAATATCATAGAAAGTGCCTGGGGAAAATATAAAGAAAAATTCTAAGCTATAAAATGGTACATCTGATCCTCTTTTTATTTTTAATATGTGTATAGACCTTTTCTGTCAATAATATATAAAGATAAAAATGATATATTCTAATCATTCTACTAATGGATTTGGTATTATTCTTGTTAAATTACTCTTGTAAATTCATTTAATACTTTATTTTATATTATTATTAAACTATAATACAACTTTTTGGAATTATTATTTTTTTTTACTTTTAATGGGTTTCTGAAAAAAACTTATTTATAACTGACTTGTTCAAGATTGTCAAGGAATCTAGTTATAGTGCTTAATATATAAAGAGAAGGCTATAGAATTAGAGGAGAGTTGGAAATTACTATTTTACTTTTAGGAAAGATATTGAATAATAATGCCAAGCTATATGAGTATGGCCTTATAAGGCTCAGAGGCAGCTTAGGCCTCAGGGCAAGGCTAAGTCTTAAGATAAAATTAAACTAACAATATGAGTTATTAATACTATGATGTTAAATTCTTTAAATTTATAAACCCTGGGCCTGGCATCTGGCCTCCAGGACATGTGAGTGCACCAGTGTGACTGTGGGTACCCTCACACTTCACAGTAACAACTCCAAACATTGGAATTTTACATGTCTTGGTGTGTTATGTATGGTACATAAATTAGAGTATAACTATAGAGTATAATTAGCTTTTCCCCAAATTGTTTAACTATAAAGTTGAGGAAAGGCTAATTATTTAACTATAGCTAGCTTTTAGCTGTTTATTAAAATGTAATTAAAATGCATTTAACATTCCCGTTATCCTTTTGGCTTTTCTCCATTAACCTTTTCGAGACCAGTCAAAATGCAAACTTTCGCCCCCCTGAGACTGAGTCTTGACTACTGTAATTTGTAACTGAATTCCACAGCACAGAACTAGTACATTATATAAACAATTTGAAAAATTAAACGGTATATTAATGGTTTTGTTTATCAGTATCATTACAAATGTTATTCATATCAAGAAGTATTCTTACACTAATAAAAAAAAAAAATTAAAAAGTATTCAACATAAAAATTACCACCGTTATCAAAGATGGTGCTCAATATTTATGTGTTCAATATTTACACTTAAGCGAAATAAACAAAATACTCTATGTATCAGAGTGCCTTTCAGCATAATAAATGAACACTCTACAGGCCAGTACCCAGGCGGGGGTCGAACACCCCTTGAAAATGGAGAGGCGGCAAAAATGAGGGGGGGGCGCAAAAAATGGAAATGAAAATGAAGTAAAGGTAAAAGTAGGGAAAAAAATGAGAAACAAAATTCATTTAAGATAAATGATCATGGGGCGCATTTGTCAAGGATTCATTTGACATAGATTCAATAATTGGCAAATCGACATATATTCTTATGTATGATCTGGAATGGAATTATGGATTGATGGATTGATGGATTGTGATCATTTGTTAATCAAACGGTCTCAAAACATTAAACAAGAAATGGATATGTGATTTTGTGTTATGTTAACTTTAAAAGTAAAGGGCGCATTTGGCAAGATATAAATATAAAGTACAAATTCCTTAATATCGACATTAGATAAAATATTGAATAGATTCAGGGGGGGGGGGTCGGCAAAATATAAAAGTAAGGTCGGCAAATTTTTATAAGTATGTGGGGCGGCTGAAATTGTTTTTAAATTGAATAGCTATAATTTGCAGGTGATATAATTATTATACATCTGCATAAAGGAGTTCTTACATATTAAACTCATTTATTTGTTTATAATTTATGTGAGCTGGACATTTCTAACATATACAACATGCAGAATGGAACCAGAGGCCATAGCGCGCGAAAATTCGCCTATTTTATCTTAGATGTTTATCTGTGAGTTATAGTCTGCTGGAATAAAACCGCACGCGGTGCTCTATACTATCATGTACCTTATATAGGATATACTGTTATTGATGGGTAGTAACATCTCGTGGAATAAAAAACGATCTAATGGATATGATCCGTTTGACAAGTTGTAAAGTTCGTATATTATAAAGAAAGTAATAATTACAATATATATAGGATATATATAGGATATACTGCTATTGGCAGGTAGTAACATCTCGTGGAATAAAAACGCTCTAATGGATATGATCTGTTTGACAAGTTGTAAAATTCGTATATTATAAAGAAAGTAATGATTACAATAAACATCAAGTTAATATAGATTAGTTATATAACTAAGTGTTGACTGCACCGGATAATATATATGTGTATAATGGACTTAATCCTTTCTCGGAGGCACATTATAAATAATTATACCACTTGCTTAACCAGACGGC